>LPNX010210558.1:286396-384345 GCA_001517045.1 Pseudotsuga menziesii
ATTGTATGACATGATGGATAGCTTTGTGATGGATCGAGAATTTACCAAGAGTAAAGTAGCAGGTCGAGAATTTAATGACTTGAGAAGACAAACTCATAGAAGATGTTGTGATACTAGAATGATGTTTGGGATATAGTACTCAAACCAGAAAGCAAGAATGTGGTATCTTCCAAATGGATTTGCAAGATAAGATATGTTGCTGATAGAAGTAAGGTAAGAGTTGCGGCTAGAGGTTTCTATCAGAAAGAGGGAATTAATTCTGAAGAGACACTTACTTCTGGAAGCAAGGTACATTTCCTTCAAAACTATCATGGTAGTTTCTTCCATGATGAAGTAAAGACAAGCCTTCCTTAATGGTATGATTGAGGAAGAGTTTTACATCGAATAGTATCGAGGATTTGAAGTTGAAGACAGAAGGAATCAAGTATGCAAGTTGAAGAAGGCCCTCTATGGCCTAAAGCAAGCTCCCAGAGCTTGGTATGGAAGAATAGATAGTTTCCTGATGAGCATGGGCTTTGCCAAACCTTTCCTACAAGGTTGTAGAAGATGTACCTGTCATTCTATTACTATATGTGGATGACTTATTCTTGACAGGGAATGAGAAACAGATCATGGAAAAGTAAGAAGAAACTAGCAGAAGAATTTGAGATGAAAGACCTTGGGTTAATGCATTATTACCTAGGTCTGGAAGTATGGCAAAGTTCAGAAGGAATCTTTCTCAACCAAGGAAAATATGTGGTAGAGATATTGAAGAGACTCAATATGTTGAAATGCAAAGTCATGGCCACCCCCATGGACTCCAACCTGAAGCTGTTAGCCGATGACTCATTAGAGTTAGTGAATGTGACTCACTACAGACAGATCATTGGGTCATTGATGTACTTAACAAATACTAGACCAGACATTTGTTTTGTTGTGAACACCTTAAGTCAATATCTTGTTCAACCAAGACGGGTTCACCTAGTAGCTGCAAAACATGTGATGAGATATCTGAAAGGGACTATAGACTTTGGTCTATACTATGATGGTAGCCATGAGTATAGCTACACAGATGCAGATTGGGCTAGAAGTATCTCAGAGAGAAAAAAATCAAATCAGGTATATGCTTTAAGGTCTACTATGAGTTCATGGTTTAGCAGGAAACAGTCCATTGTTTCTCTTAGCTCGGTTGAAGCAGATTACATAGCAGATTGCTCTACTATGTTATGAAGCCATATGGCTTCAGAAGCCGATATCAGGTCTCTTTGACCTGAAGATCGATACAACAATGATTCTATGTGATAACCACAGTTGTGATGACAAAGAACCCTGTGTTCCACGTAACACGTAGAAATCCGGTATTTCTACATACAAGATAAGATGAAGATAATGATACTGTAGAAGCAGATGATGGTGATTTAGTATTTCTATACTGAATATAGAGATGATGATGTTTCAGTATTCCCATATTGAAGATATAGATGATGATGATTTCAGTATTCCCATACTGAAGATATAGATGATATTTCAGTATTTACATACTGTAGATATAGATGATGGTGATTCCGTATTTCTATACTAAATATAGAGATGATGATGATTTCAGTATTTCTATACTGAAGATATAGATGATGATGCTTTTAGTATTCACATACTAGAGATACAGATGGTGATAGATTTGTATTCATATATTGAAAACGTAGATGATGATGGTTTGGATGATGATGTACCGACGAAGCCTCTGCCTTGAGTAGAGTTTGAACACTTTCAAGACAAGCTTGGTGTTGTTCGGAAAGACCTTCCTCGAAAGGGGGAGTAGCGATGTTACAAAGGGATTGTATCATCCCGGGACATCTGTCCATAATAGATCCGGTGACCTCGGTCATCGAGAACGTGATGGGATTGTATCATCCTTGGGCACCTTCCCTAAAGTGATCCGGAGACCTCAGTCTGCGAGAATGAAGAGGGATTGTATCATCCCGGGACATCTGTCCATAATAGATCCGGTGACCTCGGTCATCGAGAATGTGGTAGGATTGCATCGTCCTTGGACTTAGTCCTAAAGTGATAGGGACTGATTCTCCCGTAATCAATCCGGTAACTTCGGTTGTCGAGAATGTGGTGGGATTGTATCATCCCTGGACTTTAAGTCCAAAAGTGATCCAAAGATTTTTTGTCTTTGAGTTGTGGATTGCAGGTTGTTGTTGATGATGATGATGCCGTACTGATCGAAAGATCAAAATATGATGATGATGACATACTGATCTAAAAGATCAGAGTATGACGATGACGCACTATGATTATGATGTTTCTGATCAAAAGATCAGAGTATGATGATGATGTTTCTGATCGAAAGACCAGAGTATGATGATGATGCTTCTGATTGAAAGATCAGAGTATGTTGATGATGTTTCTGATCGAAAGATCAGAGTATGATGATGTTGTTTCTATGTTGATGATGTTTCTGATCGAAAGATCAGAGTATGATGATGATGTTTCTGATCGAAAGATCAGAATGTGATGATGATTATGATCGACAGATCAGAATATGATGATGATGATGTTGCTGCTGATTGAAAGGTCAAGGTGCTAAAGATGTTGTTGTTGATCGAAAAGTCAAAGTGCTGAAGATGTTGCTGATCGAAAGTTCAAAATGCTGAAGATGTCGTTGCTGATCGAACAGTCAAATTGCTGAAGATGTTGCTGATCGAAAGGTCCAAGTGCTGAAGATGTCGTTGCTAATTGAAAGATCAAAATGCTGAAGATGTTGTTGCTGATCGAACCAGTCAAAGTGCTGAAGATATTGCTGATCGAAAGGTCCAAGTGCTGAGTATGTCGCTGCAAATTGAAAGATCAAAATGCTGAAGATGTTGTTGATGATGAACACTGGAGATTGAAGATGAAGACTACATGATGTTGAAAAGCTTCCAATGATTTATAGATGTGTTACCCTGCTGATGTTGATAATGTCCGCTATCTCTACTATTGTTGTTGTTGATGCAGAATACCCTTCTCGTTAAGGGGGAGTGTTGAAATATTGTAACTTCGAAGAATATTCTTTATGTATCTTTTGTGGTCCCCGATGGTCCAACCGAGAGAACCACTTGTATTACATTGTACCCCGATGCTCCTAATCGGAAGAACTAATAAGAGTCATGAGGTAGTCCCCTCTAATTGTAAAGATGGGTCATCAGCACCCCAGTGTGGTTACTTGAGCCTACATGTGTAACTCGAGCCTATATGAATTAACTTAAGCCGACATGTTAATTGAGTAAACTTTAAGTAAACGGATGAATATAAATAGAGGTGTAGTGCTCCTCATTTGAGATACACACACTCACTTGGAATAGTGCACTTGTGGAGGAGAGGAGTTGCTGAAGAAGGAGGAGAATCAGGTTTTTGATCTCCTTGTTGGTTTTACCTTTTTCCCTTTTTGGGGCATCTATATTGAGGAAGCTTTTGCTGGGGTTTTCCCTTTAGGGTTTTCCCAGGATAAATCTGTGTTGTTCTTGTGATACTGTTTCTTTCAGTGATCCTGCTTTATATGCTTTTATTATGAAAAATGAAATGATATACTTATGTCTTAGTTAAGCATATGAAAATTTAACACTTGTAAGGGCTCATGCCCACATAGTATTGTCGGCCATCCTTACCTCTCATATAAATAGAGGAAGGAAAGATTCTTTCATTCATATATGACTTGTGTGTTCATTCTTTCTCACTCTTGAGTAGAGATGTGACCTAGCGGATATGTGTTCATTTGTCCTCTCTCTCTAGGGTCTTCATTTGTGCTTGTTTCTCTCTCTGTTGGGCATTGGGGTTTACTCATTTCTTTGGATTTTATTGGAGCATCCTAGAGTTCTAGGGTTAGGATTTTACCCTTTGAGATTGGAGACTAGGGTTTTAGGAGAAAACCCTACAGTGAGCATGTGAAGAAGAAGAAAAGAGGAGGATGTCTTGCCTTGGAGACAGTGTTGGAGGGATTCTTGCCCTTTTCATCTTGGTGGAGCTAGGGCTTGATGATTTACCCTCGTTAGGGCATTTTGCATGGTTGGATTTTGTAGCCTTGAAAGGAGGCTAAGGTGTGTACTTCATCATCGATCGTATATATGAAGTTTCCAACTATACATATCTTTTGTCAATTTCATATTTTATTTTCAGCACTCCTCCTTCAAACTTCTTATTATGCACTCCTCCTTCTTTGTCTAAAATATGACACCTTTTCTCATGATGTCTGTCAACTTGATTTCAATTAGAGAGACAAAAACATGAAATAAAAGACATCTCTTAGAAACATCTATAGAGAACGCGTATTTGTATCTTTTGCAATTTCCTATTTCCAACATACTAAACTACCTTTCATTGTGTTAATGACCCAATGCCTGTGTCTAACGAAGATTGAGAACATTCTCCTGACAAAATTGGTTAATTCATTTCGTTGCATGAAATGTCCAAATTATATCCATGGACCACCTTTAAATGTGATTGGAGTATTAGTAAAAGAAAACACATTCTTTTCATAATTTACTTAACATGTCAGATTCCTTTCTAATTTAAAGAGAAAAGGAGATACAATTCTAGCTATAAATCCTAAGACTAAAGTTAGCCCAATGATGGAATGAATTTGTTCTGTATGAAAAAATAAAAATCAAATCTAATTGTGATTATTTACATTCCAATCTTCCAAACCTAAATTGAATGATGTCAATACACAAGCTTTAATAAGCCCTAGACTATTCTCATCCAAATCAGAAAATTGTCACTCTTCCGAGGTGATTGGATCAATGAATATGGTTACCAATCATCAAATGAATTGAACTAATAAGTTGAATAACTAAAATGAGAGGGAACGAGATGGGTTTGTACTCTAGAGGAAGAACTCATATTTTTTTGAACAGGCCTTTGTCCCACAAGACCACTATCATTACTCAAAAAAGACAAAGGTAGTGGGGGAGGGCGAGACTAGGGAATCTTTAGTCCTAAAGATGGAAGACTATAGGTTAGCGAAAAATCGAGCATCGAAACAATTTCAAAAAGGGATGGCGGGATCAATAATGGCTTGTCAGGCCCACACCTGCAACAAGACAAAGGTATCAATTCAAACTATTGTGGGGAAAATTTTGATGGTGGAGCGGTTAAGGCAAAGTGTAATGCCAAACAGAAGGAGGATACGAAGGATTCTAGACTTAAGTCTTCTCATAATGGTCTAAAGAAGAGTGTGGGCATTCAATCCTACATAGCGTTTTGAGGGGGAGAGAATCCAAGCACAGAGTATGAGGGTTTTGGTTTTGTGGGTAGCAAGTTGGACTTCGAAGTTGTATGTGGAGGATGTTTGTCGAGTTGTGGGGATAAAGAGGAAAGGCCAAGGGCTCCACGGAAGAAATCCAGACATTGCATCAAGAAACAAAAGAAGGCAGTAAAGATGGTAGTTGGAGAGAATATATACCTAGAGCAGATAATAGAGTATCAAGGTCTGGCTCTGATAGGGTGCTTTCGTGGGAGACAAATTGTAAAGGAAACCCTAGTTTCTTGGTTGAAAGCACAATGGGTTCCCTTGTTGGGTTATCTACCAAGGTATCATCTAATGTCATGAGGCTAGCTAGGGTTCCCCATGAAGTCTAATAAGGACATGGTGAATATGCCAAGCAAACAATGGTATTGGAGCTCTTCAAAAATATCTATAGAGAGGTGACATCCTTGTTTTGATCCACAAGCCGAACCCATATCCAAAATGTTGTTGGTATGGCACAAGATACTAGGGCTTCCCTTGGAATGTTGGTCGGATCAATTTTTAACAATGATAGGAGATAGCTTTGACAGGACATTGGATATTGACACTTTCTATAAGTTAAGTGCACAAAGGAGTGTGGCTAAAATTTTAGTGGAGGTAGATATTAAAGACAGGCTTCCATAAAGTCTAGAAATAAACGTATAGACAAATTTTGAATTATATGAGGATTCCCTTTCATTGCGCAAAGTGCCATTCGTATGGACATTTGGCAAAAGAGTGAAATTTTACCTCTGTAGGGAAGGCTTGGACGAAGAAAGAGGTTCACTCGAATGAAGGTATCACAAAAGACACAAAGCCTAAGGATGGGGAGATGGAGAGAATAAAAAAGGAAATCCAACTTTGATAACTAAGTCTGAAGGAGAGTCCAGCAAAAGGCTCAAAACAAGGTCGAGTGATGGCTCTAAAACAAGACCTAGGTTCAAAAGTCAAAGAACATTAAAAATTGTCAAAGGAGAGGTAGTAAGATGGGTCAACAGCTAGCAAGCACGAGGAACAACCTAATGAAAAAAATAGTAAGCAAATTCTCTTTCAAAAAAACACCTCATGTTGTTCCAAGAAAGCAAGTTTTTATTTAGGGGATAAGATAAAAGGAAAGAACATTTGTGCAAGAAAATAAAATGTTTATAGGTCCTTAGATAAGGAAGAAGATATCAAGGTTGGGGATAGTTAAGGTCATGAGTCAATAAGCCATGTTAAACTGCACCTATACCCAACGCACCTTCAGATGTGCCCTAGGGAGAGAGAGAGGCCATTTTTTTTACTAGGAGGGGTGTTATTCAGCGGTGGTAGTCATAGACAAGCCCTTTGGTCCTTCCTTTAGAAGTACTATGGCTTAATGGCACTGCTAACTGCCCTTTGTTGGGGTTTGTAACCCTGGGGTTGGTGTCTAGCGCTCCTAGGGGTTGATCACCAGGTCACATGACCCCACACCTTTCCTTGCACCAGTGGCATTTGCTTCAACTACGAGACCTTGGTCTCCCTTCACAGCCACTTCAAACACCCTCTTGGCCCTTCAGTGGCACTCTCCCTCCTTGGGCTCCTTCCAAAGAGGACGTCATCTTTACTCAGGCCGTACCGTTGCTTTGAGGGGGGGTTGAGGGATTTACAGCATTTTCGGGGTTAGGTGGGGCATAACGCCCTTCCTCCAGCTCACTCCGGCCTTTTGTTCATAGTGATTCGCTTATTTTAGTAGTTTTAGGCACCTTGGGGAAAAATACCCCATGAAGCCTACTGTAAGGATACTTTAAGCCATTTTTTAATTATTTTATATTATTTTTGTTGTAATTTTAAGTTGACATTTTATAATTTGAAGTTAACATTTTAAAAGCATGTCGACCTGGATATTTTTGTAGAGTGTGAGAAGCTATAAATAAACATCTCCTCAATTCATTTGGACATAAGACAAGTGGGATAAAACAATATGCACTTATTTTACCCTACTAAGGCCCTTTGGAAGTGATGCACCCCTCTTGAGGAAAATCAGACCTAAAGATTACCCTAAATCACCCTTATTTCCCTCTTCAGGCCTTCACCCTTCCTCCCATAGGCCTCCAGTTCCCCTTGGCATCTCACCTAGGGCTCAGTCCCCTTCTTCCTTGGACTGTCCAAAGCTGTAACAGCCACAGAACAGTCCCTTTTGTAGGCTGTAACAGCCTTTCAGGGCTTCCTTTTGGATGTCCTCTTCAAGGCTGCCATCTTTAGGACAGTCTGTAAGCTCCATAACAGTCCTCAAACTCTGCAGATAAACACACAAAGCACGCATTAAGGGGTTAGTCGAGCAGCATGTTAAGTGAAGTTGGATGAAGGTCTGAGCTTACCCTTTTCTCCTGTTGATATATTCATCTGAAACTTAATGTGTATGAATGTCACATTGTTTATTTTATATCAGACATATTGTTTATTTTGTCACTACTTAATGTTGTTCGGTTGACTGTTGTATTGTTTATTTTATATCAGACATATTGTTTATTGGAAAATGATTGGTTAATGGGATGCTTACATATGAATGATGATAGTTAGTGGTCACACTTGTTTGAAGTCTAAAGTGTTGAATGCCTTTTGCATTGATTAGCCTTGGCATCACATTATCTCACTTATTACATCTACATCTATTTGCAACATCAATTGGTTGATACAAGACACTGGTCTCTAATTCACTTTTGCATAGAAGACGTGTTCTCTTTGTCCCCAAGTGTTTATGTAGGCTATCATAAGGGATCTCCCCTTGGAAGTTCTGACTTCCAAAGAAGTTTGGAGAAGTGACCAAGTTGACAGTGGCCACTTCCTCCTTCATATGCTTACCGGTGGCTAGGCCTACTATTTCATCTGGTAACAAGCTGCCTACTATTTCATCCGGTAACAAGCCAAAACCTTACCTAGCAAACAAGAAATCCCTAGAGTCCAATCATCCACTAGATATCATCTTAGCACCAAAACGGTTGATAGAGAGAATTTAGATGATAGTATAAAAGGTGGGTTAGGATTAGATCCTATTAGAGAATCCTATCAGAATAACCCAAGGAGAAAGTCATATCTTCAAAATGCGCAAGTAAAAGCACTTGAGGAGATTCAGCAAGGGAAGCAAAAATGCTTGAAATGGGTCCTTAGAGCAGGACATAACCTCGTGATCATTTTGTCTTTAAAGGTAAGAGGGATGAGCAGCCCCTCAAAAAGATTATCCCTAGCTACATTGGTGGAAGTCAATAAACCTGGTAATATATTGTTACATGGAAACTATGAAGGATGAGAAGAAGATAGTGGAGTCCTTAGGTAAATTTCTTAAAGAGTGGGATTTTCTAGATTTTTATGCAAATAGAATTTCACAGCGTTTAATTACTGGCTGAAAAAGTAAATTCATTTATTGAATCACTCTTTTCTCGCAGGCAAAATTCTTCCAAAATTTCAGATCCAGTCAATGGGGAATGAAATCAATGTGGTCAAGTGCTTTCGACCCTATGATGACAAGCAGGCATTCTGATTTGACTTCTTTGCTCAAGGATTCATAAGTCAAAATAAAGTGATAGTGTGGGGAGATTTAAATTTTACCTTGAGCAGCTCAGAAGTTTGGGGAGTACATGGAAGGCATAACAGACTTGCAGAGTACTTCAGGTTTAAGTCGGAGGGCAGATTTCTACTTTTTGAAAATATTAAATATTTCAATGGAAGTTGAAAAAATCCATACCTGGGTGGAAGAAGGTGGAGGATCAGACCACCTTCCAGTTATCCTGCAGATAGATAAAAAAATATTCCAAGCCAGAAGTGCCCTTCAAGTTCAACCCTAAATGGGTAAAGGATGAAGAGTGCATCAAGATAGTAAAGGAGGAGTGTGTGTGAGTTTCAATCCCTCTTCAAGCGATACTCCAAACTTTCAATTTGTTGAAGCATTGCAGGAAATGAAAAAAGCTGTAGCTAAATGGGCTGCAAAACAATCCAAAGACTTTGATAAAGAATTCAAGGAGGTGGAACTGGCCCTCTCCTCTCTGTATGAAAAAAAATCAGTGATTGTGTTTACAGAAGAAGAAAGAGAGAGTCAAGATCTTGGAGATCAATAGACAAAAGTTGCTAGATAAATGGGAGGCAGAATGAAGGATTAAAAGTAGAGCAGTGTGGTGAAAAAAGGTGATGAAAACAGAACTTTCTTCCATAATTTTGCAAACCAAGGAGAGGATTGATACTACAAGGGAGGTGAAGAAAGCTGATGGCAGTGAGGAAAAAGACTTTCAAGGAATTGCAGTCTTGGGCGTGGCACATTTTCAAGCTCTACACCCTGAACCTAATAGAGCCAATATTGCAGAGATTCTGAAGATTTCTTCTTTCTCTCCAATGTTTGTAACAGAAGGGAATTTGATGCTAATAGAAGCGTCTAAACAAGAATTAAAAGCTAAGCTATCATCTTTCAAAAGGGATAAAAATGCTATCAAAACCGGACTGGTCATTGAACTAGTGGACCCCAAAAACTAGAAACCAGTTATAAACATACCAGAACAAAGAAAAAAAAAAGCCCCAAAAATACATAAAATATTCAAATTTTGAAAATAAATATATATATATATATATATATATGAATCCAAACCATTAAACACAGATATGCAAAGCTTTCTCATGTATATAGCATGTATGGGTGCATATAAATAAAATATGCATTGAGTGTAATCCATATCTGACCCAAAATACATAAACAAAGAGGTTCTAAATGGCCTTTAGAGTCCAAAAAACATCTTGCTACAACAAATAACTACATATCATCAAAATCATTGCATATAATGGGATCCTATTCATCAATAGCACCCTTTGCCCCCCTCCTCTGGGCTCTAGCCCTTGCCTCTATCTCGAATCTCAAAGCCGATCCTCAAAGGACATTAGTCAATACCCTCCAATTTTGATGAAACTTCATAATCCAAGCGTTAAGAGAACGTAGAAAAAGGTTCTCGTACCTAATAACTTAATAAGTGTTTTTGCTTGAGTGAGGGGTAAATATTTAGTATTTACTAAGGTCATGACAGAGGAGTTCAACAATTAGCACCAACAACATCGAGGTGCACAGAGGGTTGATGTGCTTAGTTAAATGCAAATCCCATACCCTCATACATGATACAAATTAGAATCCGGTGGAACGTTGCAATCCTGAAATCCTGAAAACTGTTAAGTCTGTTAAATTCTGAATGGGATCTAAAATTCTACTTTTTGCATATGAAATCCAATGAGATTGGAACCACTCTCAAACAAC
Organism: Pseudotsuga menziesii; assembly: GCA_001517045.1. Taxonomy (NCBI): domain Eukaryota; kingdom Viridiplantae; phylum Streptophyta; class Pinopsida; order Pinales; family Pinaceae; genus Pseudotsuga; species Pseudotsuga menziesii. The sequence continues at coordinate 296,893 of LPNX010210558.1, forward strand.
CTAAAACAATTAATGGTAATGTTAAAAATTGAAGTAAAAGGAAAAGTATAGAAAAGGAAAGACAAGGAAAATGTCACTTTTACAAGAATTTAATATTACCATTGATTATTAGGGTCTAAGGTTAGTTTAAGGGTTCTTGTTTTACTTTTTTTTAATCTATTTTTTAAATTTTCATGGTCAACATCATCATCCCATGCATGGCTTATGAACTTCTACAAAACTGGCCGGTTCAGTGAATTAACACCGGTTCCATACAAAACCAGCCAATTCAGGTACAAAACAGGCCAGTTCCAGACAGAACTAGCGATTCCTGGTTCAGGGCCACAATTTCAACCAGTTAGGCCTGTAAACCAGTCGAACCAATAGGTTTTGGCAAAACAGGTTCAGTTCTGATAAAATTGTAAAAGCCCTAGTCCGGATGCTTTGCTAGTGGAATTTTATATAGGATTCTATGAACTTCTAGAAAACGACCTTATAAGGGTGACATAGGATGTTAAGAGCATAAGCAAAGCTTTTGGAGCCTTCAATGCAACCTTCTTGGCCTTAATACCAACAAAGGACAATCCTGAGAACGTTGAAGAGTTTAGGCCAATTTCACCATGTAACTGTATATACAAGATTCTAGCAAAAACCCTAGCAGTCAGAATAAAAAAGGATCTTTTCATAGGGCATATCAAAAAAGTGATTTAGGTCTTTAGAGGGTAGGCAACTACATGATGTTATCGGGGCACCCCAAGAAGGCATTCATACTATGAAGCAAAAAAAAATCAGCAGTGGTAATGAAGTTTGAATTGTCCAAAGCCTATGATAGATCATGTTAGCTATATATCAGATTGATTCTTCTGTACATTGGATTTTGTCTACCTGTACTGAAATGGATATTTGGTTGCTTAACATACGAGTGGATACACCCTCCAAACACTGGGACATCAGGGTCCCTAGCATAGTGGGGGCTGTCTCTAAAATCATAAAAGAAATTAAAAAAACCCAACATTTATCCCATGTAAATTCATCATTGTGCAATGTAAATGCTAAATTCAAAATGGCACTCTCTTTTTGCACTATTAATAAATAGGTCTGCCTCAAGGTTTTTCAACCCCACTAGAGGGTTGAGACAGGGTTGCCCCCTTTCCCCATTGTTATTCCTCATAATTCCTGAAGCAAAAGAGCTAGGGGCACTCACTGGTGTAAAGACAGGAAGAGATTTGAACTTTGCACATCTCTGCTATTTGTGGATGATCTCTTGTTATTTATAAAAGGTTCTATGAGGGAGGCAGAAATAAATAAAGAAATTATGTACTGTACAGCTCAACCACAGGAATTGAGGTCAACATCACCAAATCTTCTATAATCTTTACATGTGCAGATGTGTACTTAGAGAGACAGGTTAAGCGGATTTTTCCATTTAGAAGCATTGATTTCAATAAAGGTTCTAAATGTTTGGGGTTTCCTCTTAAACCTAATGATTATGGGAGGAAGTATTGGGAATGGATGTTTAAAAAAATTGAGGCAAGAATCAACAGGTGCAATATATGGTTATCAAGTGGGGGTAGGTTGACCTTCATGAAGTCAGTGCTTAAGGCAATAGCATTCTTTTGGCACACATTAGCATAAATTCAAAAGGCAATTTTTGAGCAAATCAGAAATGGGGTGTTCAGCTTCATGTGGCATGGAAAAAGTCAACCGAAGGGATTCCAATGGTCAGGTGGCAGACAATTCATAAGCCTAAACAGGAAGGAGGATGGGGACTGATGAATATTCATTTCTTTGGGAAAACTCTGGCAGCCAAAATTTTGTGAATAGTCATTACTCATGAAAGCCTGTGGCAAGGGATAATAGTTCAGAAGTAAATTAGCCCAGGGGCAATAGTGGATTGGATTAAAAACCAAAGGAAGCCCATTAGCAATGTTTCCACTCACTGGAAAGCACTAGTTCGCTCATTTCCTCTGTTGGGTAGATGGTTGGTATGGAAGATAGGATATGGGGAACAAATGAGGGTTGGAAGAAGAACAGAGTGCCCTGCAAACGTCCGAAAGTGCCTTACTTCTTCTACAGAAAGTGAGGGAAAGCCTATTCAAATAGAGTGCCATTTTTAAATCCCTAAGCCTCCCTTCACCACATGGATGTTAAACAGTAAGGCCAGTGTGTGCTTTTAGCTGTGGAATTAGAATTGTGGATTTCAAATCAAAGGAGTTTTGTTGGTCTATGGGAATTCGCAAGTGGGGGAAATTGTATAACGACTGCAGGAGCCTAGGAGGTTGTTGTTCCGCATTGTAAAGGGGTTCACAGTTTAACGTTATTTCTCATGGTGACTCATGGGCAAGTGATTAAATGCCATTGCAAATGAGGGTTGGAGTGGACCCATGGGTTGGATGCAAAAATTCATACAGACTAGCTGAAAGGTTAATAGAAATGCTTCAGGATGAACTTATGAAGGAAATTTCACTCTTAATCAGGCAGTAGACCAGGGGAGTACTAGTATATGGCAACAGGGATGGAAAAAGGCAGAAAGTCTAGGTCTAATAAGAGACGATCCTGTCATATGCAATACATATATTGAAACCTGCAACGAAGTCATGTAAGACTAAATAATAGTCAAAGAATCAAAACTTAGGGCACTATTCGGCCAGGTTGGGATATTAAGCTGATTTCTTAATTGAGGCATAAAATAGAGCCTAGTGGTGGGATAAACTGTGGAAGGTTAGAACTTCAAAGAAAACAAAAATGTTTTTGTGGCTAGCCATAATGGACAAAGTCCTAATAGAGGAAAATATGCAAAAAACTGCAAGGCAGGGACCTGGAATTAGTATTCTGTGTGGAGAAAATACTGAAACTATTGATCACTTACTATTAAAATGTACACAAGTGAAGCAGCTGTGGATGGAAGTTGATCAGGTTACAGGAGTGAAAGAGGGATGCAGTTGAGCCTCCATGGAACAATGCTCAAGGAACTGGTGGTGTAAAATGTAACTGAAAGAATAGCAAACTGTCCCCTTCCTAACTTGCTGGGGGGTTTGGTTAGCCAAAAGGCAGAGTTGTTTGAGGATAAAAGGATACCTTCTTTCAGGTTGCTTATCAAACTGGTGCATTGGCGTTAGCATATAAAACTCCAGTGGTTCAGAAACCTGATAGCCAGCTACAGGAATTGATAATCAACAAGGAGTAGGCTTGGGGCTTGGGGGTTTGGGCTTTTTGATGACTCAAGTCAAGACTCTCATGAGTCATAACAAACGCAGCACTGGGTGTGCAATCATTATTCTCTCTGAAAAAAATATAATAAAAATGAAGGCCTCTATTAGCAAGGGGTCAAACAATCAATGCCGAGCTAATGGCACTTACAGGTATATGGAGATTCAAGGCTAGTGATCAATTGCATGAAGGGCACTGGTCACCTTCTTAACATTCACCTGAAATCTTTGGGTGACCAGATCAATGATATAGCCTGCAACTTTGAATCTATTACATTCTCTCATGTTTTTAATGAACAGAGTTCTGAGGCAGATACACTTTCAAAAGATGGTCACCAGGTTCCAGAAGGATGGGTTTTGTTCGAAGAAATCAGAGAGGAGCTGCTAAAGCTTATGAAGACAATTACTATTGATTCAGATCCAATCAACTTTCCTATGGAATTGTTGGGGATTTTATTCAGTTTTAGATAGTTTTTTATGCTGTTAAGACTTGGCTAATGTAAGCACGACAGCACATGAAAAGTGTGATTTATTTTCTCCTTAAATAGAACGATGATTTTTTTAATGGAAAAGAGAGCTTTATTAATTCCTAAAACCCAAATCAAAGAACATACAGATATCCTTACTGTTGATTACAAAATAAATGGATAAGAAAATGTTACTTAGGCACATTAAAGAACAAATCACATGTCATCTCAATGTTGAAATGATAGATCCTCCTTCACTACGGTAGTAACATCGCTGGCGGTTTCAGTGTGAAGCTTTATTAGCCCTCTGGTTTGTGATTGTCATGTATGGATGTCCTTAATTGCAAACTATCACTACAGTGGCATAGGATTTCGTTCCACGTGATATATTTGCTGTTACTCTTCAGGAGTTCAAAGACAACACCACCACTAAATTTTGATTCCATGACGATGGTCCATAAACTTGAAGGTTGAAGCATTACCATCAATTGTTGATTACAGAAACGAAATGTGGTTAAGAGCGTGCAAGCACAGTAACAAACAAAACAAAGAGAAATTAAAGAGTTTATCCAAGTGTATGACTTTGGCACCTGTAATCTAATGCCACGGGTCCTTCGACATGTTTTACGTCTATTTTGGACGAAAAATCCCTCCCAATTTCGGCCGTTGGCCTGTACAAACGAAATTCAGGAGTGTAAATGAAGCCCTTAGAAATTGATGAAGAAGAAGAGGAGACTGCCCTGCGAACGTCTGGAAGTGCCTTACTTCTTCTACAGAGAGTGAGGGAAAGCCTCTTCAAATAGAATGCCATTTTTAAAGCCCTAAACCTGCTCTTCACCACATGGATGTTAAACAGTAAGGCCAGTGTGTGCTTTTAGCTGTGGAATTAAAATTGTGGATTTCAAATCAAAGGAGAGTGGGTGTTCATGCATCTTCTGTCATTTCATCATCGGATAAAACTCCTTGGATTGTATTTAATTGTAGTGAGGTCTTTCGACGAGACATTATTTGTTCCTGCGAGTCATAGGAGGCAGTATCAGTGTCCATGAAATATAGGCTATGAAACTATAAGAGAGAAACATATATTATGCAGACAAAATAATCAATTTAATCGTCTTTCCACTCTTGTAGTTCCTACCACATTAGTTATATTTATCTGGAGAGTATCTATGTTGGGATTTGGCTCTAAACTACACTACTGTTCCTGAAACAGTTCTTCATTTAAACACTATTTTAAGCTCCTGGGATGAAACAAAACCATAGGAAATGGTAACATAAGAACCATCTTGAATCAATATCTTGGCATGCAGTATGTTCCACGATGGGGGCAAGAGAGATAGGGTGAAAACTTCAATCACTTGATCGGGTCCAGCGAGGCCAAGATGGCAGGAAGAATTTAAACTAAGAGGGTTCCAGTTATCTCTTCCTTGTTGACGAGGAATTTGCATGGTCCTCCGGTTACATGGTCTTTGATAAAAAGAGCGACCTGAATATATTCCATCCACCCGAATTTGACGTGGTTGGCTAGTGGAAATGAAGATTTATTGCAAGAAAGAACGAGAAAACCCCTAGCCACTAGAGCGCACAAAGGGATTTCTCTCTCCATTAAGGCTAAAAATAATCTCAGAAATCCTAGGGCGCCCCAAACATACACATTGATCTTGAAATGCANACCCTAGCCACTAGAGCGCACAAAGGGATTTCTCTCTCCATTAAGGCTAAAAATAATCTCAGAAATCCTAGGGCGCCCCAAACATACACATTGATCTTGAAATGCAAAATGGAAACGATAGAAATGAGACATAAACTATTGCGGTGCTTACTTACGCTGGTGCCCTCTTCCTCGAATATAGGTGCTGGGTGGTTTCCCCAGTCCTTCGGTGGCTACAGAGTTTTTTCAATTATGACTCACAGCTGGGCAATAGCGTGAACAATGAGAAATCATATAAGACAAGGAAGCAAAGTGGGGGAGGTTAGTTATATATATAATAATAAATAAATAACAAAACACAAGGACGCGATGCCTAGCCCCTTTTCCGCGTGGGATAAGCGTTCACCAAATCGCCCCGTTTTTCCGGCCGATTTTTGATTAAAATCAGTCAAATGTTTGCTGTGAAATTGTTTATTTCATTATTTGGGAGTTCTACTAATCTTATTAGGTCTCTCTCTACTAAATCGGGCATTTTAAAACTACCCAAATGATTAAAATTACGATTTAATTGCTCGAAAGTATGATTCACACCAAAATTGATCTGCCGGATTCCGGCGAGTCGGGGGCGATTTGGTGAACGCTTATCCTGCTCCCCCCTTTTCCATGTGACTTGGCTTCATAAAATTATTTGATGAGAGGGATTAATTCTTACTTTTCCAACTTATTTTGACAAGTCATGCCACCCCGTGTGGCCTCCTTTTCCAAGTTCCACGTCTCCATTCTTAGTTTGAATGACGGCTCTTCTCATGGGTTATGCTGCCCGTTGGAACCCTCCTCCTTGAGTTACGCCGCACTTAACCTTGGCGTGGATCATTTAAAGAGTTTCACCACTTGTTGTGGCCCTCCTCCTGGACTTACACTGCACTCAACCTTGGCCATCGTTCGTTGTGGTGATCTTATTGAGTGACACCACAATTACGGCAGATTTCTTTAATTCAAGCCGTCGTTGCAGCTACTTTGAATGATAAATGCCGCCATTTTGGCCACTTTGCATGAGATTTATCGACGTTGCAGTGAGACTCATTGATTTTGGCCACAACACAATACTTGGAAAACTGCTTAAAAGCTCTAACCTCCCAACATTTTGAGTGAGACTATTGATTTTGGCCACAACACAATACTTGGAAAACTGCTTAAAAGCTCTTACCTCCCAACATTTTGACTTCCCTGGTATGGATCCTTTCTCAAAGGACACTTAACTAGCTTTATAAGGGAAAACCAAATACAATTTCGAGGGATGAAATGCATAGGAGGGGCCCTATATTTTGTCACGCATGGAAAAGATGGGGAGGTAGTTGTATACGTCACAATTGGTGATAACTGCTTAAAAGCTCTAACCTCCCAACATTTTGACTTCCCTTGTATGGATCCTTTCTCAAAGGACACTTAACTAGCTTTATAAGGGAAAACCAAATACAATTTCGAGGGATGAAATGCATAGGAGGGGCCCTATATTTTGTCACGCATGGAAAAGATGGGGAGGTAGTTCTATACGTCACAATTGGTGATAGACTCGGAGTACTCTGAATCTTTGAAACCATAAAGTAACAATTACTTACCCATCTATTAGGCAAACCTAGTTGAAGTGTGCAAGTCTCACTAATTTCACTGGGATGTTCAAATAGTGTAGGAGGTGTGATATCATTCCTCTGCTTTTAGATTAAGATCATCTTCCTCGAACCTTAGAAGAGCATAAAAAAAGGTCAAGAAACTCTTTGTAATTATGTGCCATTTGCTTTCGTATCTTTGAAAAAGTTCACAGAAAATAAATCTAGACAGAACTTCACATGTACTCTCTTAGAGCCAGGTTATGAACCTTATTTCCTGAGCTAGTTCCCCACCCAATTCTTAGTTAAGGCGTGATACCATAAGGTAAGTGTCAAGATGAGTACAAATGTGTATTCCTCACCTCTTACACTGCATACAAAGATCTACTACCAGTAGGTCCATAGCCTCGATAGAGTTGTCTCTTGCACCCATTTTATAGCTAAGCACTATGGTCCCATTCATATTTTCTTTATGTGTGAAAGTTATTTGTTCTATTTTGAGAAATGTCTACTTGGCAGTATTTATATGGGAGAACATGCTCAGAAAACCTTTTACATGCACGAGATAGCATATAGAGTCACTTTGATTTTCTATGCACCGTCAGGTCTTGCTTCCTTCCCTTAGATTGACCTCTCCCAAAACATAAAGGGATATTGCCAGTTTAAGTGTGAGGTGCATGGATCTCAAAGGGAGTAATTGAGAAACCCTTTCCCAGGTGTTTTTTAATCCCAAAAGTCCCATCTAAAATTGGTTACTGAACAACCTCTTTGACACCCTCCTCGGTAGGTCAGCCTCGTTAAGCTCATGGCTAGAAGGGCTAAACTCCTTTATAATGATAGTGCTAGGAAGTGCATTGTCAACTCCTCACCCTAAAAGAGGGCACCCAGATAAACAATGTTCCCCGCCGACAACGAAATACAAGAATTGTAAACGAGCTGGGAGGTATCTAGAAAGAGAACAAAAATAAGATTAACATCCTCCCAATATTACACTTTGATTGTTGGACTCAACATGATTGAAAACACATGGAATAAAAGTAAAGGACGGAAAGCAAATAAGGCTTAAAAATAAAGCAAACTAGGGAAAACACTCATTTTTGTAGAAGGACGGTTTCCGCCCCTAAAGCTTGTAGAAATAATAGATCAATGCTATCAGCAATGATGTTAAGAAGAAGCACGGGAAATAGATCTTGCTACTAAGAATTCTCACAAGCATACACAGGAAAAATAGAGAGAAGAAAAGAGACTGAAGACATGAATGAAGAGATGAATATTGGTGTGTATCCTTCCATTGAATAATGATGAATAATAGTGAATAATGATGAATAATAGTGTACATAAATAGTACATACCTCATAGGAAAATCAAATTGTATCGAAACAACTCATAAAGCTCAAAAATGCTAACTTACCAAAATATAGCAAACCCCCATAGGTGGCTAAAGCACTTCCCAAATCTATCAAGGACCTCACGAGTTGGCAAAAGCATGAGTGAGTTGTTAAGGAGATGGAAAAAAACATGTTAATCTTAGAAAATGGAGAAAAACTAATGGAGGATGGGTTGGAAACAAAAGCTCCTAGTTTCCTAGTTGACTAGCTTTTATCTTATCCATAGAAAAGTAGGAAAAGCAAAAAAAATAGAATAAAGCAGAATCTGCTCTAAAGTCCTGTATACTAATTCTGGATGGTCAAAGGGTGGTCAAGATCAACCCGGAATTGAAAATAAATCATTCCTAGGATATAGATGGCATGTATTGACTTTAAGGTGTAAGTGGATGCCAACTAATTAAGCTAGTGGGTGAATAATTAATCAAATAATGATTAATTATTTTATCCTAAGTTGTGAGTGGGGTTTAATATATTCCAACACCCCCCTATAAGTCTGAATTTATGATGGTATGACAAAGAATATAGATGCATACAGATGCATATAGGGCCCAGCAACAAGGCTATGGTCACCCTTTAACAATTATTATGTCCAAAAAAGTGAGGAAAGAGGCAAAACCACATGGAGAAAATCCTCCCTCAAGATAGGACAAGGCACAAAATTTGAAATATGTCTTCAACATATCTTCATCTTTACTTTAATGAGCTGATTGAACTGCTTCTGGATGAAGGACTTGCTGAAAAAATCATGAACTCCATGATCATGCGCTGGAGTGTATAACCTGAAAGAAGGAAGAGGAAAGACTCCTTGTATCTCATCAATTGATGAAGTAGGCGCATTATCTGAATGCTTCTTTCTGTTGTCAAACTCTGATCTGCAAACATAATCTAAAATGGAAAAGAGATCTATGCATACTCCTTTCCGAAGAGTACAAAAAACAAGGCAAATTATTTCACACCCTGAATAGCTGCAAAATTGTGATGTAAATCACATGTCAATCTTCCAATCCGATGTAGCACCTGTATAGATCTTATACGAGACTGATAAAACTCTGATATATCAGAAATATTAGCATATGGAACCACAAGGACAAAGGCTTCAATGGCTCCATGAGGATATAGGGCTAGACTAGGAAAATTATGAGCAACTGGGGAAAACTGATAGGTGTAAAAATCTGAATGATGGATGGGCATAAGATCTGAACCATAAGTGTTTATAACAGATCCAAACATGTTTAATATTAGTCCATATATGATTAAGGTCATGGATAACCAGCCACTGAAAGTTAGGAAAGACTTCAAATCATTTAAGATAAATATCACTGCATAAGAGACCAATGAGGAATCAACTAGTGTATATGACCCTTTTTGTTCTAATATTTTTCCTTGTTTATGAACTTTCTGATTTAATCCTATATCACTACTTGCTCTCTTCAATGTAATCGGCGAAGTTTAGGATTTGGTAAGGATTGATCTCGTTTTCCTTGTTATTTGTCAATTGCTGATGATTTGGATAGAGTTATGATGCCACGATTTCCTACTAAAGAAGTGGTGTTTTCAGGTTCAATATCATTTTACTTTCAGGTTGTAAAACGAATGAATTATGGAAGCTGGACATAACAAATAGGTATCGAGTTTATATATTATGTTCCTGCTTGTTATTTTGCATCATTTTGGTCACCTACCCAGCGCATACACGATGATGCAATCAATCCAAGGATCGAAGATTCTGTGTCCAATTCAACACTTTGGGTTTTTAATTATTCATGTTTTGTTGGGTTATCCAAAGAGGATGTTGACTGCTTTGACATATTCCTGGAGTCATCTCCACTCTCCACGGTATTATATCATGGGGTGGCTGGTGAAATATTCTGAGAATCAACAAATGAGCCTTATTTGGGAATTTATTGTAACTATACGATCTTTCATAATTCTCTCATGAGCACTGATGTATAAGAACTTGGAATCTCTGCTAGGATAGTTTAGCCACCATTTTGCATAGATCTATTGAACACTGCTGTGATCAAACCTTTCTATATAAAAACCCTATATTATTTTGATTTGGTATGTGTTAATTAATTTCGTGTGAGTGAGTGGCTTGTTCATCTCCTGTTACCGAAGGCAGGGCCCCCTTATGTGACAGGTGTTGTTGTAGTTAGAATTTATTTTCTTTATGCACATAGTTGATATTGATAAAATTAATGCCTTATGAAGTTGATGATTGATTTAATTATTTAGATTCGGATTTGGTGTGTTGATCATAGTTGATTGTGAATGTCTGAGTATTGACACGATTAGATAGTATAATTTTCATTATCATTGCTAGTGAACATAGGGGAATGTGTGGATTATGAACATTGAATCAGGATTACTTATGTGGTGAATGATTTCATTAGAATTCTTATTGAGAATATGTAGAAGCAGGTTTTTGAATTAAATTAGCTCTTTACAATTCCTGTACTGTAGCTATTGTTTGTTAAATTGATTTTGTGTGAAACCTCCAATGTGTTTTAATAAGATTTAAGCATGAATTTCTTTCTGTAGCATAGCAGAATGTTAAATCATAGCAGAAGGTTTGTTAAATTTGATAGTCAATGCTTTTGATTTGATTACCTGATTCTTTTTGTAAGTTGTGATATTCTTAGAAGCTTGTTCACCAACAGTTGCATTTTAATTATAGTTCTGTAATCTCTAAGCCTCTTCTGTGTTAAAACCGTTCCAAGTTACAGTGTCTGACATATACCTTGTCAGATAGCTCATTAGCTTTTGTGGCCATGGGTTGATAATTTATGCACAACTTTCGATTTGCATTTTATTATAAGGTGAAAGAAAAGCTCGTCATTTTGGCGTCGTTGTCGAGGAGCTGCCAAGGACATTGCAATTTTGATTGGTTATTTTGGTTCTGTAGTTGCAATTTTCTTTCCTTCCTTTGAGTGGATTGTGTATGCATTTTTTTCTTCTTCTGAAAATAGTCTGGTGTGATTCCCAAGCTTAGTGAATTGGTTCCAGGAATCGTCCCAAAAGTTGGCGAGATTACCCGATTTAATTTCCCAAAAGCTGTGATCCTGGATCAATTTCCGCCCTTCTCTAGCCTTCTGCCAAATGTGGGATCCTTGAGGGTCCTCGTTGAAACGCACCAGCTGAGTGTTTCGATAGCCCCTAGCATACTTTATGTGCTAGATCTTGGACAAAGGTTCCTGTTTGTAGTTGCACCATCTCCACCAAATCTTGGCTCCCTACATTTCCCCCACCACTTCGAGATCCCTGAGTCCAAGACCCACTTTATCCTTAGGCGTGCTTACCTTATCCCAACTAACAAGGGCGAATTTAGCTTTAGTTTCTCTCCCTACCCATAGGAAATTTCTTTGAATGCATCTGATTTACTGTAAGACTAACTTAGGAGCTGATAAGACTGAGAATAGGTACATGGGCATGGCCTGGAGGACCGATTTGACCCTTACTAACCTCCCAGGGAGGTTTAGGGGCTTGAGAGTCTAGCAAGTTAATTTGGCCTTTGTCCTGTCCAGCAGGTATTGCCAGGAAGCCTGCTTGATAGTTCCTTGGCTCAAAGGGACCCCCAGATACTTGGTCGGTAGTGATCCTTTTTGAAAACCCAAAATTCTCCCGATGTTTCTCTAGGTAATGAGTGGAGTGTTGAAGAAAAAAATATGAGATTTCTCCAAGTTAACTGCAAGTCCCAACGCCTTAGCAAAGGTTGTTAGGATTGTTTTGAAGGCCCGAGCCTCTTGGACTGAAGGGTGCCCCATCAACATTGTGTCATCCACAAACTATTGGTGCATTTGTTTGTCCATGTCCTCATGGAACGATAACCCCTTGATCCTCCCATGTTCTGCTTGGGCTTTGATGAGCTTGCTTAACCCTTCCACTGCCGGAATGAAGAGAAATGGGGAGAGGGGATATCCCTGCCTGATCCCCTTGGTAGGCGAGAAGAGCCTCGTCAGGGAGTCATTCAGCAGGATGGAGTAGAAGGAAGAGGAGACCAGACCCATGACCCACTCCACCCAATCCTAACAGAAACAAAAGGCCTGAGGCACCTTCTCCAGATACTTCTAGTTAAGCTTGTCAAAAGCCTTGGCTATGTCTAATTTGATGAGCATTCCTGGGCATCCAGAGAATTTTAGGGAGTGGATGGATTCTTGGACCGTAATAATACCATCCAGGATTTGCCGGCCCTCTATGAAGCCAAATTGTTCTGGGCTGATCAACCTTGGGAGGAGAGGCTTAAGCCTATTTGCTATGACTTTGGAAACTATCTTGTAAATCAGATTGCATAGGGCCATGGGTCTAAACTTACCGGGGGTATCAACGCCCTCTCCTTTTGGGATTAGGGCTAGGAATGTCGCGTTGAAGGCTTTGAGCACTCCTTTACTTTTCCATGATTCCTCTACAATGGCCCAGACCTCCTCCTTGATTAGGTCCCAGAAGAAATGAAAGAAATTGGAGGTGAAGCCATCAGGGCCTGGGGCCTTCCCCTGAGCCATCATATGCATTACCTCCTCAACTTCCTGCAGAGATATATGCTTGATGAGGCTTTCATTGTCTTCCCTAGCTACTGATATGGGGATCAAAGCTATGATCCTATCGATGTCCTGTCCCCTATCAGTGTTGTCTTCTGTCATGATCTCCTTGAAATGGTTGGTGAGCTCCTCCTCAATCTCTTCTCTGGTTTCCACCTGGGTCCCATTGGATTTTTTGAGTTTTAAGATCTTAGACCCTAGCCGATTGCTGACCACCGAGTTATGGAAGAATTTGGTGTTTTTGTCTCCCTCCCTCAGCCATTTGACCCGGGACTTTTGTTTCCAGAAGATTTCCTCCTACCTCTCTCTAGCTTCCAAGTGGGCAGAAAGGTATTTCTCCTTTTCTTTCATCTCCAAGTCCCACCCTGAGTCCATCCCTTTCTGCTGGATGAGATGTATGTCCTGAGTAAGCCTCTTTTTGTCCTCAAAGATGTTGCCAAAGTCTTCTTTATTCCATGTACATATCTTGGCTTTTAGAACCTTGAGCTTATGCTGGAAGATGTACATCCTTGTCCCCCCAAGACTATCCATCTCCTACCACCATTGTTCTATAAGGCCTTTAAATTCCTTTTGCTCGAGCCAGAACTGTTCAAAGTGAAAAGGATTAGGAATTCGAGCAACCACTCCATCCCAACTAAGGCATACTGGCCAGTGGTCAGAGCCAGCTACTGGGAGCACATTTGCCCTGATTTCCCCTGGGCCTCTAACCATGTGCTCTGACACCAAGAATCTGTCTAATCTAGAGGCGACCAGATGGTCCCCACCTCTCCTGTTGTTCCATGTAAACCAACCGTCCCCGGTTTCTATGTCCACTAGAGTACTTTGAGCTAGAACCTCCCGAAATTCCTCCTGGTACTTGTCCATCATCCTTCTTTCCCCTTTCTTTTGTCGAAGAGAGGTAATCAGGTTAAAATATCCTCCTATAATCCATTGTCCTTCCTGGGCCGATGCACATAGACATATTAGATGGTGAATAAAGGCCTGCTTCTGAGGAAAGGCACTTGGGCCATATATATTAGCTATCGTTCCACTAATCTCTGATCCTAAGATTTGAAACTCTACTATGAGGGAGAAGTGACCGACTCTCCATTCCAAGAGATTCACCTCTCTGGGCTGCCATAGAATGGCCATTCCCCCTTTCATACCATCCACGTCCGTTTCCATGACCTGGCTACCTTTCCATATCTTTTGCCCGATCTTTATCATAGTCTCAAAGCTACACTTGGTTTCTTGCAAGAAAATAATGTATGGTTTTTCCTATTTTATCTTCCTAGCTAGGGTTCTAATATTCCTTGGGTTATTACACCCTCTAATATTCCAAGAGACAATATTCATTGGGTAACTTTACTTACTTCAGAGAAGGTCGCCTTGATCGTAGGATACTGGCATGATTTGATCAGTTTGACTCCAATTTCTGCTATCCTTTGCTTGTTTGTTTTTCGACCTCTCTTCTGGTCTTCCTTCGGTGATTTCCTCTTGCTTCCCTTCTGCGCCTCTACGCTGATCCCCATATCCTTGTGCGCTTTGGACCCGATAATGGCCTGCTGTAAGAGCTCAATCTGTTCCCGGGAGACGTAGCCCTTGCCCGCATTTCTGCACTCTTCTTCCAGTGCATCCAGATCCAGATCCCCGAGTTCCATGTCCTCGGCTTCATCTTCTTCCATGATGACCGGCATGTTGCCAGTGTTGTTCTCGTCCTCCGATCCCTTCATCTCCATTTCCTGGGTGTTGGTTGGTCCCCCATCTTCCTTCGATTTGTCCTCTCCCTCTTCCCCCAAGACATGGAAAGGGTTTGAGGAGACCGAGGGTTTTCCAGCCATTTCTTTACACAATTTCTGTCCTTTGTTGCTCCTGCCCCTCCTTCTATTTTTGACTTGTGTGAAACCGTCATTGGCTTGAGATTCCCCTTCTTGGTATGGGGTACTCTTCTCCTAAATCCACTTTGGACAATTTCTCCCAAAATGGCCATACTCATGGCAGATCCTACACCAGAAGGGAAGTTGTTCATAGTCAATCTGTTGGATCCACTCTTCATCATCCCAGTTCAAGCTTACCTCTTTAGGAAGGTCCTTCGAGAGATCCATACACACACAGATTCGAGCAAACGTAGTATACCTCTGGAGCCTGGTTTGCTCATCAACTTTCACAAATTCCCCGATTGAATTACCAATATCATGCACGATTTCCATATCCCAGTACTCCCAGGGGAGACCCACCAAGCGGATCCACACCGGGGCTACTGTCAGATCTTCAGATTCAGGGTTGAAGTGCTCCTTCCAGGGTCAAAGGTAAAGCCCTACCGAGAAGAAAAAATAGGGTCCCCCCTCCAAGATCCTGTCACGATCTTCCTGGTTGAACAAGATGATGGTAAAAAAACCCTTTGCTCCCAATTGTAGGTTGTAGTGGCCCTTTGGACTCCATGTGCTTTGGATCCATCGAACCAGGTCTTTCTCCTTGGGCCAAACCCCCACAAAATTCCCAATTAACACCTTTTCCTTCCACATCTCTATATTTCCTCAGATTGATTCTGATCGGATCTTGATCGCCGAGATCGTCTGAGCCCTCGGGAGGTACCCCCCCAGGCCTGATCTCTTCCCCTCACCTTTCCCCTCCTTCCCTTTTTCCTGATCTACCTTGCACCTGCTACCTTCCTCCAGCATTCGGCACCTCGCTGTGGCCGCCGCCATGCTTGCATGAGGAGGGGGTTCGCAGCCCCCGCTCCCACTGAACCGAGCGCTGAGTGCTCAGAACTCGTCCGTCTCGCTGCTTCGATCTTTCCTCACGACCTTTCACTGGTCCTATATCAGGCTTGTGTTATTCTTGTGTGTCGAACGATATACTTGTAATACAAATTTATTTGTTGATTCCATGTTACCAGGTTGTTCATTATTCTTCAAAAGACACTAAAATAAAAGCTGAAAAGCTTTTGAAAATGAATTAGTGATGTTGATTAACAACTTTGTTAGTTGCTAATACTTCCTGACAAGCAGTAATTATAAACTCTGTTGCTTTTAAATGGATTTCCCCTCGATACATGGTATAATCCTTGTAGCTTTTTCTTATCCTAAATTATAGCCTCATTCTACAAGGCTATAAGCCACCATTAAAAAAAATAATTAGTGTTTCCTCTTTTGTTGCAGTTGAAATAATTAAATATGAAAAGAAATAAGTAAATATGAAAAGAAAGATTGGACCGGTTCCTGTTACAGAAAATATATATCTCTATATATAAAGCAACATTGGGAAATTGGATATAATCATTCAAGCTCTATCTATCTCTCATATATGAATGTAAAAAACAATATTTATAGTAAATATAAACCAATACCATATTGCAAAAAGAACAAATATCTCTAAAATTAAATCAATGCTACATCTAGGCCTGAACAGACAGAAATGGTTCATCAAGTAATGAGCAGTGCTTAATAATATTAATGCTTATTGTTATTAAGGTATTATTCTGAAATTGTCCAAATTCAAAATCTGATTATAAATATATCAAGATTTAGGATGGCCTCCTAAAAAAAAAGATAGCAAATAAGTTCAAACTTAGAAACAACTTAGCATTTCAATTTATAAGTAATCAGCTTCCACTGCTTTGCAAATAACATCTTGCAACATTCAAGATGTGCTCCTCAAATAAGTTTAAAATTTAAAACAACACAGCGTTTCTGCTATAAATGTAATGTTTCTACTACTCTCTAAATATTATGTTGTGGCTGTAGTTTAGTGGTAAGAATTCCACGTTGTGGCCGTAGAGACCTGGGCTCGAATCCCAGCAGCCACAGTTACTATAAGAAATTGGTTTTTTTTAAACTTTTTATTTTGGCCTTTTTATTTTGGTACTATCTATTATTATAATATCAATAATCTAATATTAATTATTATTTTCCCCTTTTATTTTCGAGCGGTCTATTATTATAATATAGTAATACAATTTATCATCCTTTTTTCCCAAATGTATTGAAATACTTTTCATTTAATTATCAAATTTCACACTATGTTTATAAGAAATTGGTTGTTTTAACTTTTTTTAGCTTTTCTATTTTGGTACTATGTATTATTATAATAATCCAATATCAATAATTTAATATTAATTATTAATTGTTTTAATTTTTTTTGCTTTTCTATTTTGGTACTATTTATTATTATAATAATAATAATCTAATACCAATAATTAATTACTGTTTTTCTCCTTTTATTTTCGAGCGGTCTATTATTATTATAATATAGTAATACAATTTATCATTTTTTTTCCATAATGTATTTGAATACTTCTCATTTAATTATCAAATTTCACACTATGTTTTCATGGGTTTCTTTGTCCACACGTTTTTATAAATATTAACTATTATAATAATAATAATTATTTAATTTTTTTAATATATATATATATATATTTTTTAAACATATAATCTTTAAAAAATAAATACATATTTTTAACTAGTAAACTCACTAATATCTTATATCATTTTCATAACAAACCATCTTGCTAACTCTATATAAATTTTGGCTCTATTTATCCCAAAATAATGTTCTATTTAAAATCTAAAATTCATTTTAACGATCACACTAATCACCCATAATTTGAAGTGGTTTCTCCTTTTACTTTTTTTTTAACAGAAACTAAAAACAAGTGTATTATAAACGGGCTGTGCATAGCCATTCAGTACATAGCAAAAAAAGAGGAAGGATAGTCTTGCAGATCAGAGTTAGAGCACTGTAGGCTGATCCTAGAAGGAGCCCAAAAAACTACGAACAAAGTTCTTCCATGATGACTAACAGTACGGGCAGTATATACCCTTATATATTGCTTACATAATAAAAGACAAAAAAACATGTATCCATAAAACCAGATTACAGGTGGCCTTTGAAGTGAACTGGCTGCACAACGGACTCTTCTTCCATTGGACGTTCCTCTGCAACGGTTGCTCCATTGATCCTACTGCCCTGGTTCATGGAGATGTGTCGCTCAAGGTCCTCCTGAATCCTATCCACCTTCCCCAGCATCTCGCGCAGGGTGCTTTCGTTATCGTCAATCCTGGAGTCATGATTGCTGATCTGATGGGAAGTGTAGCTCACAGTGTCCTCCACCTTTTTTATGTCTCGGGCTATCTCCCTGTTATCCATGATTCCTATGGAAACCATCTCATACAGACGCCTCAAATTTTTCTTGATGTCTTGGATGCCTGCATTGTCCCCTGGTTGAGCCATCCTGTCTGAATCAGAGGAGATATCTATACAATCGAACTGTCTGTACAGAGAATCAACTATTAACGTGTTGTTCGAAACCTCAAGCACTGGACATTTAAGAATGCAACTGATCACTAACAATTCTTGTTGAAGCACCGAATCCCCCTGCATGTCAGAGAAGACCAGTGTTCCTGCTGCGCCCTCCTTCCACCCAGAACAGATGCAACCTAGAATACGATGCGGGCTGCCAAAACGAATGCAATTTTTGCCTGCACTAGAGCCTCGGGGCCACAGCGCAGAGGTGAAATTACAGCGGCAGTTGGAGAGGGCTGCAAGAGCCAGCCTCTCTTTAACAAATGAGCGAGTCAAGGGGAGAACCTGCCAGGGAATACCATGCAAATGACCTCCTTCTATACCAGTCACTACCTCCTGAAGAAATCGAGACCTGTCATGAGAGCCGAACGCATCCGAGTTCGAGAGAGAATGCATGACTTCGCAATGGAGCGGCATATGGAGAGGCCCGAGATCAGAACAAAAGTGCGGGGGAGGATAGCAATAATCCCACCGCCTCATCGAATTAATGCAGGGGGAGATCGAGAATAGGGAAGGGCAGGCCGTAGTCCACGCGGCCAAGAGATAAAAGGTGAGAGGACGGGCGATTAAATGAAGAGAGCCGGCAAAATGGAGGCCAGCTGCAAAGGGAAGGGGCATATCGAGAAGGGGGAAGAAGAAGAAGGGAGGGAGGGCTAAAGGAAGGGGGGGATAATGAAGAAAGGAGGGAAGAGGGGAAGAGATAGAGGAAGGGGGGGAAAGGATAGAGGGAGGAGAGGTAGGGAGGAAAGGGGTAAATTCATTGAGTTGGGGGCGGGTTATTTGCGACGATAGGAAAATCCAAGAGGCGGTTAAGTGAGTAGAAAGCATCCAGCACCTCATTAAGGAAAGAGGGCTGGGATCCGTTCTGACTGAAAAGTCCTTGCGGGAGGGAGGCTCCCACATTGGCCATACTATCCGCGGCGGTGTTGTTTTGCCGAAGGATATGATAAATCTCATAGGAGTTGGACATGAGAAGTGGCTTTCCCATGTAACCGACGACATTTGATAGCTCCTGAAGGATATCCATTAACCATCTTGTAAATGACATGCCTTGAGTCCCCAAATATCAGAACCCTGTGAATCTTCATATTGTGTAAGAGGTGAAGACCCTGAATAAGGGCCAGCCATTCCGCTTCGTTGTTGGTTCTTCTCCCAAGCCCCCAAGCAAAGGTCTGATCTACATATCCTTCGGGATTCAAGAGAATCCCCCCCGCGCCTGCCACCCCTGGTTTCTCCTTTTACTTTTACCTCGATGTTGTTGGAAACGTTCTCCTACATCACTATATTGGAAATTCAAACTTAAAAAAAAAGAAACATACCTAGCTTAATCTCAAATGCTTCATTAACATTCAAGTTTAAAAATAAATAAAAAATAAAAAACATACTTTCTAAGAACTCATAATTGTGATTTAAATTTACCATAATGTTGGAACGTTCTCCTAAATCAATTTAGTAGAATCCACTCTTCATTTTACTTCCACAAATGACCCATTTAATCGAACTTGTTCTCAAATGCTTCATCGAAATTCAAATTTTACAAAACATTTAAAATTAATAATATTTTTTAAATTCCTATGATAATGATTTATATTAATGTCTATCAAATATTATTTTTAAAGACTAAGATTAATTACAGACTAAGATTAATTACAGAAAAATCTTTTTTAAGATTAAAAGTAATAATTATTTAATATTTCATTGATTTAAAATATAACCATTTTCCACAATATTAAAAGTATTAATTATTTAATATTTCATTGATTTAAAATATGACCATTTTCTACAAGATTAAAAGTATTAATTATTTAATATTTCATTGATTTAAAATATGACCATTTTCCATAAATATCATTTATTAATGATAATTTTTTATGAGATTTAGTTGTATATTTAAATATTATTTTTTTATAAATAAATTTTAAACTTTTTATTTAATATAGTTAAGTGAAGAATTTAAAGAAATTTAATTGGTAAATCAAATTATGTAAAGACTTAGGCTTAGTTAACAAAAGCAACTTACAAAGAGTTATATGTCATTAAGCTGTATTTGAATCTAGGTAGGAAGATAGCAATTTTCATAGGAGTCGTCTAAACAGGGACGATTTTGACTTTCAGGCTAAATTTTCGTTAGAATCCGGTGAATTTAACCCACAAAATCTGTATTTTTTGTTGTTTGTTGGGAGATTTTAAGTACATAAATGAAATCATGTGACACAAAACCCCCCCAACACCCACACTCTATAGGATCTGGCAGTGTTTTTGCGAGTTTTGAAAACTCTGTGAAGATTCATGGCCAGAAACTGGTAAAAACTAGCCATAAAAAGGAGGAAGTTCGTCCCCTGTTTAGACAACCTGATTTTCAAATACCAAAACCCCTTGACATTTTACAAACTCATTTATTGTTTTATGTAAATTTTATATACAAATGTTCAAGCACATGGAGGCTAAGATGAATTCTTTATGACCTATTCTTGATATTTAACAATATTAACTCACAAAAGCAAGATTTGAATCTAGGTGGGAGGATAGCAATTTTTTTATACCAAACCCCCTTTGACATTTTACAAACTCATTTATCTATTTGTTTATGTTCATTTTCTATCCAAATTTCAAGCACATGGAGGCTAATATGAATTCTATTTCTCTTTTACGACATATTCGTGATCCAAGAAATTCCACTTAACTATTCCATGTGGTGGAATTGCAATGTTCTACATAGATTGTCTTTGTTGCAATCTCAAGCCATACTTCTTCAGGTTTATACTTCTTTTCCCAAGCTCGAATACTCCATCTTTTGCTCTCTCTTTTTCCTTTGCGGAAGAATTCCCAATAACTCTTTCCAAAATTCAAATCTTCCTAGTCTGGAGGGTTGTGAGGCGGCGGATGGCTGCAATGTTTCGGACTCATCCCACTTGGTGACGCCAAAGCCCATCATGGATTATGGAATTGGCATGTGGTCTGGGGATGAATCGGCTTCCTAGCGGTACTCATTGCGGCCTTAGAAGCCTCATGGTTGCTCTGTGATCTGATATGTCAGGGGTCTTAGACTCCTTCCTCAGGTTTCTCCTTGTGTGAGAGGATGTCTCTCTGCATTAGCACTTGGCCGGGAATGCTTTGTCCATGAAGTTCATGCTAGCCGTCAATGTACCATTAAAGGCTCTATATGGGCTCGACTCTCAAGAGCCTTGTCATCTTGATGTCTACTCCTGATGCTTTTGGGTTGTTGTTAACATCCTTCCTTTTGGGGGGGTTTACATGTTTTTTTGTTGTGATTTCTTCTTGATGTGGGTGGGCTGGTTTTTTGGTGGCATACCATTTTTTCTCCTGAGAGATCATTATGTGGTCTAAGTTGTCATATATTTGGTTGGACAAAGTTGTCATATTTTTGGATGGATAGAGTCATCATGTTTCTAGACTCTCATAGTTTTGACAGTTTTTTATCATGTCAAATTTACGTTGTAACATGTGAAACAATATTTGATGTGAGGTTGTCGCCTAGGTGAATGTGGTTTTGTTTATTAATATAATGAAACTGTGATTTACTTCACATGGAAAAAAAACTCTTTCCAAATCATATAGACCTACTCTTAACATATCGATATCAAACTATATTAGTATAGTTGTCTTAACCCATTGTCCTATAGTTTGGCTCTTGCAATATTTTTTTAGCATTAGCTTACATCTCTTCATTGGAGGAAGGTGAAGCCACATAGAATGTTCCATCAAAGTTGAGCTTGACAAGCTTTATTGAGATAAAAGTCATTGTAACAAATCGTAATGTACCTGGTTTCACTAAAAACACGTGTCTTTTAATTTATCAATTTGTGAAAATCTACTCAATAAAATAGTTAGAATGTTTTTCAATTTTTCTTATTGACCTTCTACCAAGAAAGTGTATTAAAAATATCATTCCACAACATAGTAGGTTGAATTTAGTTATCAAGAAGGTTAATACATAAAGGATTTTCATACTTCTCCATCTACATTGTCAAAGTGGGTAACCTACACTCCTCGTAATCTACCATCCAATCAAGGGTGCAACATACTAATCAAAATCTACCATCCAATCAAGGGTGCAACATACCAATCAAAGTCATTGTGAAGGTAATCAACGGTAGAAAGCACTCAAAGCTCTCGTGCACTCAAGATTACACCCTTGTTCGCTCACGGGATTGAATAATATGCACAATGTAATGTGTATTTTACAAAATACACACCATAAGTGTGTGTTAAAGTAAATACCCCACACTCGTCATAATCTACCATCCAATCGAGGGTGCAAGAGACCAATCAAAGCCATATTGTGCAATCAAGCGAAGTTGGGGTTGTGCAATCAAGCGTTGCGCTCTAGATCACATCCTTATTCACTCACAAGTTCATGCACTCTAGATCACATCCTTATTCACTAGAGGGATATTGAATAATATGAACAATGTAATGTATGTATAGATATTCACATACATGTCATATATATAAATGTGTGTTATTTTAAAAATATATACATCGATATATGTATATTTCACAAGAAACACGCCATATATATTTGTGTATATGTTCACATATACATATTTACATGTGTGTGAGAGTTATTTTTAAAATAACACACACATGTAAATATTTGTGTATTATTTCACAAGAAACACGCCATATATATTTGTGTATATGTTTACATATACATATTTACATGTGTGTGAGAGTGACTTTTGGTGTTCCATATTTTGAACACTAAAGACATTAAGTCAAAATCCATGTTTGATCAGAGTCATTTTACATGCACACGGCCATTTGGAATTATGAGCAAATACATATTGAATGAACGTCATTCAAACAAACTATTTTGCTTGAAGTAAGTTAAACTAAGTAAATGATACTTAGTGAAAGGTTATTTGAAACTTTATGAAAGAAAGAAACATGTAGTTTCTCAAGTATATGTATGTAGGATGCAAAATGTGTAATCTTTGTGAATGTTTAATTTGCTTATATGTAATGTGTATTTAACTATATTGTATTTTTTTCCTTGAAAAAATATCATAATTTCATTCTAAGATAAAACAAAGTAAAACAGTCACAGAAGAATTTGGCATTCAAGCATTAACATTTTAAGCTTTTGCATCACATGGGCTTTGTGAGACTTATCCCTCTAGTTCTCAAAAACAAAGTAAGAGAACATAAACATAAATTGTTATAAAAAGTTGAAGATTAGGATATTTATATATTATAAATTGTTAATATTACTTTAAAATGGTGATTTACTTGAAATATATATAGCAAAAAAACATAAATTTTTGTTCATCGAAACTCTATTCTTCAAAAATATCATTAGTATAAAAAATCAAGGAGTGCTTCAAGATGAGAGGTTTGATGACATTAAGTTGTTATCTATATATTCACATTATTCCTGTTAGAATTGACGTGCCATTTAGACCATCAAGCAATGAGTCCGAAATTATTGATGCAATGAATAGGAATGAATTATACAAACTGAACAAACCAAATATCATGGGAAATAGACAAGTATTGCTCAGGGAATTACAGTATTATCTAAATTACATAATCTGGTGTTACAATAGTGTTACATAGGAAATAATTCGAACCATTAGGGATGAATTCGAATCTACCAACTGGATGTGATTGTATCTGACTGCATGGCTAACTAAAGATGTCTAAATCACTATCGCAGTCCAAGTGGTTAACTCTAGATGTCTAACCAAGTCACACAATCAGTTATAACCAATTAACTTAGTCTAACTGAAGTGGTAGGTGAGAAAAGGTGCCTTACCAAATGCAACCATGCATAACAACTGAACTAATTATGATCTAATTGAATGTTACTGAAGAACAACTAAGCTTAACTAGTAACCAACTCACAACAACTAAAGGAGGTTGGTGTCGGGACTCCCTGTGGATCCTAAAATGTAGGGATTGGTCTAGGAGGCTCCTAAATTGATGCATGGAAGTGCAGTCAATGGCAGTTAGCCTCCATCGGTGTTCCTCACACTCTAATAACTGGTACATGTGGCTCCACTAGACCAAGTGGACCCAATGGTACTAGTGGACCCAAATAATTAAATAAACTCTTAAGTTAGGCTAAAATAATCTAATAGACAGTTTGGTCAAGGGAGGATTATAAATCCTAACACCCCCCCTGAATCCTAACTTGGACAACTGTGGCACCTGGCAACAAGGCCAAAAGTCACCCATATGCAATCTAAAAGATAAAAAATGTTGCTTAATAAACCAAGGAAATAGGGGAAAACCTCATGGGAACCCATCCCCCCCTCAAAATAAGCAGAAAACAGGAAAATACAAGCTATCTTTAGAAGAAAGAAGCTTCCTCCTTAGAAAAAATAACTTGTCAAAACACTGATGTAAATTTGCAGCTCTATGCAGTAGTATGGTCCTTCTATGCAGCAACATCCTGAAGTTGTGCATGTGAACCTCTCAATGTCTTTTTGAACTGATGAATCTATGTGTTTCTTTTGGATGGTAAATGTAGAGAATGATCAAGTTTCTTCTTCTATGGGCCAAGTAGCTGATCATCCGCTATCATCAAGTAGCACCGACCTAGAAATTTGGTTGCACCACTATGTAGGGAGCGAATCTATGAGAGAGAGTACAACATGCTCATTATGATACTGGTACCTAGTTCTCCTTCTGTCTTCTGGATTTCTAGCACCATTCCCAGCTGCTTCAATGAGTTTTTGAGCCCATGTAGGCTTAGGCCTTTGGTTTGGAATGGGGGTTGGATCTGGATCTAGAATCTCATGAGGTTCACCTTCAATAACGGGATCATGCTGGTCTTGATCCTCTTCATCTGAATTTGAAACATGTAACAAATCATCATCATCAAAAATGGCAGGAAGAGTGCTTATACCTTCTTGTGCTTTGGATGGTGGTGCATCATGCAACTGATCTTCTTCAAACTGAACACTCTGCCTAATGAAGCATTTCCTAGTTGCAACCTCCATAAAATTGTATGCTTTTCCATCTTCTGCATATCCCAGTAGAATGCATTTGCTACTTTGGGCTTTGAAGGCCTTCCTCTTGTCAAGTGGTAATCTGGCCCAAGCTTTGGAACCAAAAACTCTCAAATGAGAGACATTGTGCTTATACCCATGTAGTGCTTCAAATGGAGTGGCCCCAACCACTGATTTATGAGGCACTCTGTTCTACAAATATAAAGCACAATTTACAGCTTCTGCCCAAAGAGAAGGAGGGAGATTCTTACCATGGAGAAGGCATGTTGCCATCTCTTTCAGTGATTTGTTCTTCCTCTCAACCACACCATTTTGTTGTGGTGTGTATGGAACTAAGTGTTCCATTCGAATCCCTTCCGATTCACAGAAATAATGGAACTCTCTTTTGATGTACTTTCCTCCTTTATCAGATATTATGGACTTGATTTTCTTAATGAAACTATTCTCAACCATAGCTTTAAAAACTTTAAAAATCTCAAAAACTTCTGATTTCTGATTCATAAAGTAGATCCAGTAGTACCTAGAACAATCATCAATAAAGGTGAGGAAATACCTGCAACCATTAATGGAGTTTGTGGGCATAGGTCTAGCCCCATCACTATGTATCAAATCAAGTATAGAGGCATCTTTATGTGCCTTCCCAACTTCATACCTCTTCTCTGGATGCTTACCTACCAATCAACCAGAACATACTCCATCGAAAGTTTGGATGAGAGGTAAACCTTCAACCATTTTATCATTGTGGATTTGTTGGAGATATTTGAAATTGAGATGACCATATCTCTCATGCCAAATCTTGCTGGTGGTGTTAGCATGAGATGATAAAGATGTAGGAGGTGAGACATGTAAAAAATGTGAGAACTCATAAGATTTAGTAGAATGATTTTTCAATACCTTTCGCTATAAGTTGTCCAGTAGCTTTTTCTATGATCTCAACTGTATCTGAATCGAATGTACCTCTCTTGGGAGATCCTGTATGAGTCATCTGATAAATAGACAACATATTAGCTGCAATGGAGGGCACATAGAGAACATTCTTGAACTCACCATGCTTCGCTATGACTGAGCCCCTTCCTTTTGCTGGAATTAGGGAATCATCTCCCATGTGAATATTAGGCCCTTTTGATAGTGTGAGCATGGAGAAGGATTCTTTTGAGGAAACCATGTGATTGGATGTTCTAGAATCAATTATATATGTTGTTGACTGAACAAGGATAGCCTTCAAGGCGTGGCACCTTTCATCATCTTCTGGTTGTGGTTCATCATTAGGATTCTTTGCTCTTTGAGGGAGAGCAATGTTATTCTGCTTGAGGAGAGCAGTCAGCTGGTCAACTTGATTCTCCATACAAGAGTCTTCAAGGTGAAAAACCCTCAGACAATAGGGACACATCTTCTTTTTGAACTTTTTCTTCTTCTTAGATCCGGAGGCTCCTTCAGAAGTATTATGATTCTCTTTAGGCTTTGAATCAATTGTTTTATGTTCCTTCCCTTTAGATCCCCCTTTAGCTTTCTCTTTGGTAGAGTCTGTCACTAGGAGAGCTTGATCTTTGGAAGTCTTGATGACTCCCATCTGGATCAACTTCTCTTGCTTCTGTATTAAGGACTCGACAAAGGAATCAAGTGAGGGAATCTTCCAATTAGGAATGGAAGCTCTCCCAGAATGGAAGATTGAGACAAATACAGAATACTCGGGACCTAGTTTGTTGAGTATGGAGAGCACATGTTTCTCATCCTTTCTTTCTATTCTGCATTGTCTGCATTGTAGTGCAAGAAACTTGAATTTAGTAAAGAATTGTTGCACCGTCTCAAAATTGTTGGGATGTAAGGCTACCAAATCATTCTCTAGAATGTGTCTCTGAAGCTCATCCTGCTTTCCAAACAAGTTTTCAAGCCTCTCCCAAGCTTCCCTGTGAGTCCTCAAATCTTCAAGGTGGAAGAGGAGATCTCTGGATATGTGAGTACATAGATAACCGAAAGCTTCATCTAAGCGGTTCAGAAACTTGTTTCTCTCAACTGGATGATGGGGCTCGGCCTCCCTACCAACTATTATCCTGAAGTAGCCATGCTTGCGCAAGGCCAGCTGCATATTTTCCCTCCAATCAACATAATTGAAGGGTGTTAGGATCTGAGGTGTAGGAGATTGAAAATCCATAATTCTATGGCTGGAAAAGACAATATCTTCACACAAGCTACGTAGCCCCTGTAGAATTTCACTGTAAAACATTAAAACATACGAATTGTGTTAGAATCATGCCTTCCCTCTTGACATGAAAACTTTCTTAGGGTTCGTCATGCCTGCACCGCCACTCTGAATAAATTCAGAGGAAGCAAGGCACTCTTTGCAGGACTTCTGTGGAAACCCAAGTGCTTCTGGTGTTCAATGGAGAGTAGACAGACATGAAGCTTGCTTGAAATGGCTCTGATACCATGTTAGAATTGTTGTGTCATTTAGATAATCAAGCAATGAGTTTGAAATTATTGATGCAGTGAATAGGAATGAATTATACAAACTGAACAAATCAAATCTCACAGGAAACATACAAGTATTGCTCAGGGAATTACAGTATTATCTTCATCACATAATCTGTGTTACCATAGTGTTACATAGGAAAGAATTCGAATCTACCAATTGGATATGATTGTATCTGACAGCATGGCTAACTAAAGATGTCTAAATCACTATTGGAGTCCAAGTGGTTAACTCCAGATGTCTAATCAAGTCATACAATCAATTATAATCAATTGACTCAGTCTAACTGAAGTGGTAGGTGAGAAAAGGCGCCTTATCACATGCAGTCATGCATAACTAGCACTAATTGAACTGATTGTGATCTAACTGAATGTAACTGAAGAACACCTAAGCTTAACTAGTAACCAACTCACAACAACTGAAGGAGGTTGGTGCCAAGACTCCTAGTGGCTCCTAAAATGTAGGGATTGGTCTAGGAGGCACCTAAACTAATGCATGTAAGTGCAGTCAGTGGCAGTTACCCTCCATCGGTGTTCCCCGCACTCTAGTAACTGGTACATGTGGCCCCATTAGTCCAAGTGGACCCAATGGTACTAGTGG
This sequence comes from Pseudotsuga menziesii, assembly GCA_001517045.1. Lineage (NCBI taxonomy): Eukaryota > Viridiplantae > Streptophyta > Pinopsida > Pinales > Pinaceae > Pseudotsuga > Pseudotsuga menziesii. Next base: position 325,062 of record LPNX010210558.1, read on the forward strand.
ACCTGAATAATTAAATCAAATCCTAACTTAGGCTAAAATAATCTAATAGACAGTTTGCTCAAGGGAGGATTATAAATCCTAACAATTCCTAGTGTCCGTGTGCATCTTGCAGCCCACCTATGGAGGGAATGTTTGTTGTTGTATCCAATTCTAAAAATACATGATGACAATATACAATATAAAAAAAGCTTGATATCGGTATTTTAAATTGCTTATAAATAGGTTTCAATAGCAGACTTTCCATCCTATATAATCCCTCTATCCAATTGATAACAACCATTGAATCACCCATTACTTGTAGGTTTAAAATGTGATGCTCTCCAACTATTTTAAAGAGAATCTTTTATGCCATGAGATATATATAGTTTTTTTTTACTAATGCCCAATCATGCCATGAATTTTATGAACTAGAAATAAAAAAGAAAATATTACCCACTTCCACACATAAAAGTGGGATACATTGACTTTGCTCCATCAATGTAAGACCCCCACTTGGCCTATTGGATGCCATTAACAGTTAAATCTAAATCGATATTTTTCTTTAAACATAACTACGTGTAAAAGTTTTTGTTTCAACATAAACAATTTAGTTTAACATAAATCCTAATAATTCACCATAACTTAATTTAATTTGCGTTATTTCTTTTCACAACATGATCTAAATACTTTTGCAATTTTCATTATAGTTAATCTAAAACAAGTAGGAATCAATAGATTACCTTGATAGTTTATTTGAATTAGTATTATAGTTGAGTCTTCCTCTACTAGAGTCCAATTCAGTATGCCCAAACTAGGATTTACCTCTCATCTAAATAGGAGCAACCTATTTGGATCCCTAGATCCAAGAAACTATAGGTTTCTCATCCCTGCAGGATTTAGGCCCTCCATTACCGAATCTCCAAGAACAACAATAGAAACCAATAATCGGTCCAATAGTTTAGTCATGCTCCTCTCCTCCATTTGCCCCTTTTTCTTTTTCCTTCTTTGTATTTATTCAACTTCATATCCCCACCACCTTCCTAGTCTTGAGGGGCGTGGCTGCCCCATTTCTTAGTAAGGCCTTTTAATAATAAAATACCACTTCCTTTCTTGAAATCCTTCTCAAAATTAATAAATTGAATTTCACTTAGATAGGTGTACTAATCCAAATGAAATAAAATCCATGGTAAGATCACAAAATCCAATCTCTAATAAAATATAAATTAATCCAAAATGAAATGCAAATTAATCCAAATGAAAGGTAAATTACAAGTTTATATAATTTATTATCTTTCCCCAAGTTTGACAATTCAACATAATCATTAATTTACCCACTAACCAACCATTAATGCTATTAGATATTTATTGGTATCTACATCTAAATCATCCACAATCATTAATCACTAATGAACTAAATAATCTAACCTATAATTAAGATATCTAGTAATTGTACTAGTGCACATGTGCAATGTAAGTATGCGTAGCTAGTGCATACATATGTTGTGTGTGTACTAATGATAAGAATCATTACCTCTAATGCACAATTCATGTATGCTCTCATCCAAACATACAAGACAACAATTAGTAATCGCAATATATAACAACCTCATTCACTAGTTCACAATTATACAACAAGAACGAAATACCATATTGAGGTCATCACATGTTTTAACACGGGAAAGTAAAGAAGTTGTTGTAACAATCTCCCAACAACATTCTAAAATACTTTGAACCATCCTTCCTCCCTAACCTACTTCCATCTTCCACATCATATCCTTTCCTCCTTTATAATATGCAAGAGCATCAACTACATTGGCCTAACCCTAGATAATACTCGTAAGTGGAAGTGTCGACAATATCAACCAAGCTTTCTCAACAGGAAAACTATAGTCATCATCACACAACTTGAGGAGCATGGATCAACATGACCCTTCAACGAATCTAGGTCTTTGAGGATAAAATATAGGGAAAACCTCCACCCCTCCTAATAGGATGAGGGTCCTGGCACCCTCCATTGGTATACTATTCATTAATGTCATTCTTAGAGCTACGTCATTGAATAACCATATTGAGAAAGTGTGCTTCCTGTAAAACCTACACTTTCCCACACACCTTAGCAATGTATTTCAAACCAATAATAACTCTCAAAATAATACTTTATAGCATATAATTACTCTTTCAAAATCCACACCATCTATGTCACCTTGATACATAATTACTCATCTATCACTTAGCCCATTTAACCCGTGGTTTAGTTACTAGACATAAGATCATGCATAACCTTAGAAACAATTTACTTGTAAATATCATGCCATTAACTGATGAGCAATGTAAATAAGTTCATTTATTAACCATGTGAAAGCAATTTAACATTTCATTCCAAACATACTATAAATTGGTATCTGCGTACCACTTTTTATATCTATCTAACTCAACATGCTATAGGGACATCATACTACTTTCATCATTCACAACAATATAACCAGTAAACTTTATATTCAACTTCTATATATCTCTAGGTCCACAATCCACACATATAGTTTTTTCAATCTTGTTGAGGTTAACAGATAATAAGCAAAGAGATACAATGTTGGTAAAAATCTATTTTAATTGTCTAGGTAAAAATGGAGCATTACATACAACCACCCTTGAGGAAACTGTCTCGAAGTTATAATAAAAATACCATGTGTAAATAATAATAATTAAATAAGCATTTAGCTCAATTTTACTAAACAATCTCAATAATATAATTAGAATGCTTACAAATTATAGTCAAATGTCATTAATCTCAGTGTCATACTTTCTTGCACTTCAACAAGATGCATAAAGTCACATTATCAAGCATGTTTACACATCACACAACCAAGATGGCGTTGTCATAGGCATATAATTATTCAACTTTACATGAAATAATCAATGCTATTATAAAATACTTGGAATTGGTAATTTGTGATATTTTTTCATTCAAAAACAAGCAATTGTAACGGTAAAAATCCGTTTACTGGAACTTCTCGAATTTCCACTTTCGAAAACACTAATAATCTATGAATGTATATAAAAGTCGATAAAATAGATATGATATTTTACAAGATAGGCGTGCCTGTATATAATTATTTAAAGGGTGTCCGATGCAACTCTTCATAAAGAGTTACACCTTTTCAGTAATTATATTATATTATTATGATTTCTATATATATATTGTTATATTTATGTATTTATTGTTGTTATTATTTAGGTATGTAACATTGCTTCTCTCTTATAAATTCTTTGTCCTCAAAGCCTTATAATGTGGTCGCATCATTCCTTGTGATGTCGTAGCTGACGAAACATGTCAATACAAACTTCTAAGTGTAGAGCATAACTTTCGATATGTTGACGGATCAATCCATCCCAAATTGATTTGTTGCTGATTGTTGGGATTCCCTATTGATCTTTCGTCGGGAGCTTTGATTACATTAGTACCATTATCTTTCAATAATTCCCACTTTCTAGGATAGTTGTTTATATGGTTGGGTGTCGATAGGGAATTTTCACAATGTTATTTTCTTTTATGAGTGTCATGTTTTGAGCATTGATATGTGTTGGACGTTGTATTTTTACTAGATTGGCTTCTTTTTTAACTATGACAAGGACTAGATTTGTATTTGATTCTTTTTCTAATGAATACTTATCATTCTTAAGGTTCCTTAACATTTCATCTTGCGCTTTCTCATCATACTTAAGCTTTGGAATATGATATATTAGATCTTGTTTACGCTTCTTAAGGTGATTATTCTCTTCGATATTTTCTAATAGTTTCTTTTGAAGATCTTGATTCTCCTCTTCTAGCTTTTGATTGTATTGTGCCTTATCCTTCTCCTTCTTTATTTGAAGAAGCAACTTCTAATTATGATCTCTTAGACGAGAGATCTATTCTTCTTTGTCTGTGATGACTTTATCAAATTCATTACGCATCTTTTGTATCGATTTCCGATCTTCTTGTGAAAGCACCTTCGAGATGTATTTAAAGTCTTCAGTCGAAACAACTCCTGAACTTGAATTCATTGTAACATCCTGAAATGTGACTTTCTTATTTTTGTAAGGAAATGTCAAGAACTTTTTCCTTGTGTTGAACGTGAAGGTACCCAATGTATCTAACCAAGTTGACCCTAGAACTATATCAACCATGTCTTGCTCCAATGATACCACTGAAACAATACTAAATTGAGTTAGGACCTTGCTACCATCAATAGATAGTCAGAGGTTCTTAAGCTCATATTTCTCATCAGAAATAATCATATTATTGTCAATTATATCTGATTCTAAAATCATTAAGTGGTTTTCTAGGTCAACGTTTATACAATTCTTCTTGGTTGTGGGGAAAATAGCGATGCATACATACTTCTCTTGAATAATCCCATAAGTTTTTAATATGGGGTGTGCATGTTTTTTAAAAGTTTGTGGGAATCTTCCTTGTCTTTTTCCATGAGACACCATTTTTTTATGCTTCTTATTCCAAGATACATCAAAGAAAGAAATATTTTATCTTGTATAGTATACTATACTCTTCAATAATTAATTTTTCCTTTTAAGATTTCTTGTATAAAAAATGTAGATTGGGTGGTTGGGATGAGTGATTGTTACCCTTCCCACCCGCATTCAAATCTTGATATCTTGTTTTATACCTTTCACTCTTATGTAAAATCCCTTTTTATCTCGCTTAATGTAAAAAGATCTGATATAAAAGTTTCCAGTTATTTTCCCACTTTACTAAATAGCACATTTGTTAATAAGGTAGTAAGTTAAACAATGTGTGGTTTTTTTTGTTTTTACTTTTCCCTTTTATAAAGAGTTACACATTTTTCCCTTTTATAACAGTAAATTAATTTGAATCCATGATAAACAATAGTACTATAAACATTTACTAAAATAGGAGAATTGCGAACATTTACAAGGTTTTCTGACTAAATTTCTTAGGATACCAATGCTATCCACTATGTTGATAGTTTTTTTAATCTAACACAATTTCAAGGGAGTATACTATTTATTAAAGCCCTTATTAATTAACAATTTTATCACTAATCAAGTTCTTACTTTCAAGATCATAAAAGCATTTACTACTTTGCAATTATCATATCCTTGTATTGTACATCATTATTCCTATACACAATATTATAGATAGGTGTAGTCTAAGATATACACACACACACAAATCCTCTATATACAATATATATTATACGATATCACACTATAACCACGTCACAAGATACCAATATGAACCTAAATGCATTCTAATACATAAAGCGTTATACTTTCTTTATGAGATGTTGATATGAACACAAATACATTCCCTTTACTTTATAACATTATTCTCCATAAGATATTACCATCCCCAAAATGTATCCTATATAAGAAATGAATTAAAAATGAATTAAAATTGAATTAACATCATTGATCAAGTATTTAGTCAAACCTCTATTTCCACCTAATGTTTTTCAGGTTGCGTAAGAAACAATGTGGAGTTTGGCACAGGATTCAATGTGGGGTCAATTCAAAATTTTCAAATGCGGGTAACAATGGAAAAATCCCTCCAGTTACATTTTTTTCAATTTTCCCCAAAATATCAAACCCAAAAAATGTTTGCAAACAAAATCTATCTTTTTTTAATCTACCCTGCTTGAGAGAAATCTATGAGCCTGTTACTAGGTCTATGATCAAACCAAATAGGCTTTTGTTGAACTCCTCTGAAGAAATTGATGTTATCGTGATCGATTAGTAAGAAAAAAAAATTCCATTTTTTTGTGCCCTAGGTTATATATTTTCAAACTTGTTTTATGTTTCAGAGCTGATTGTAAGTACAAAGGAACATTTTATTGCTTACAAAATATACATCGCAGAGGAACCTTCTATCGCTTAAAAAATTTCATATTTTGTTGTATATCTTACCCTGAACAAAATATGCAAATTTGTGTCGTGTTTTAGATCTTACCCTGCTTGAACGAAATATGTGAACTCGTCAATGCTTAAACCCTCTGATCAAACCAAATTGGACCACATTAAAATTATCTTAGCAAAATCGATGGTGTAGTGATACGACTCGTAAGAATTTTTTTCTAGTTTTTTGTGCTTTAAAAAAATTACATTCTTACTTTAGCTGAACAAAATCTACGAACCCGTCAACAACTCTGAGATCAAACCAAAATTAATTGCGTTTAAATCTTATGAAAAAAATTCATGGTATAGTGATCGAATGACAATATTTTTTTTTTTGCATTTTTTGTTGATCAATTGGTGTAGTGATGGACTGCTTATCAGCCAATTGATTCAACGCATCAAGTCTCTAATCAAACCAAATTGGACCGCGTTGAAATCCTCTGAGAAAAATCGATGGTGTAGTGATATGACTGGTCAGAAATTTGTTCTTTTCCAATTTTTTGTGATTAAAAAAATTACATTCTTACCCTGCTTGAAAAAAATCTACGAACCCATCAACAAGTTTGTGATCAAACCTAAATTGATTGCCTTGAAATCTTATGAAAAAAATTGATGGTGCAATGATAGACTAACTGTATTTTTTTTTCTTTTTTTGTTAATCGACTAGTGCAGTAATGGACCTCTTTTCGGACAATTTGGTGCAGGTGGGATCAACCACAACCAACCCAACCAACACCTCTAGGGTCTGGTGGCTCCTACACTTAGCAGGACTGCCAAATTTAGCCCTCTACCAAATTCTGCGCTAAAAATCACCTCCCCGTAACTCTGTTTCCGCAACAGGCCTTCCCGTAGCACTGTTTCTGCAACCGCCTTTCCGCAACAGAGTTTACGCATGCAGGTTGCGGGATGCGGGATTGTAGGATGCCAACTTTTCCAAAGTTGTTCCCCCGCAACTTTCCTTCCGCAACTTTTCCTCTGCAACTTTTCCAACCGTCAGATTTTTGTGGCCCCCTCCATGACCGTCGATATAGTCTTTGCTGNTTTGTGGATTTGCTATCCCCCTCGCAACTTCCATTCTGGACTGCCAGATCTTCGTCTACGGACTCAATCTCCATCGTGCATTCTCTACAAAACTTGTTAATGCAAAAAATATGAGTGTTGCGCCGATTGATCATAGAATCGATCAATCCAACCTACAATCTCTAAGATTCATTATCCTAACCCTTCTATGCATGCATCTATGACCTATTTCATCCATTCAAGTAACAATTTAACCCTTGAATCAATAATTTCACAAAAATGCACAGATGTTCAGAAAACCGTCGAAGTCGGCTCCGCATAGACACACAGTTCAAACAGTATATGCATAGAGGCTAATAACACTGCAAATAAACAACTACTCTTCATATTAAGCAAACACACATGCACATAGATCGGATCTCCCTCTTTAGTCTATTAAAATATTTACAAGCGAAACCAGACGTAGGTCTATTCATCTCTCTGCAAATGGGATTCCAACCCTGAAGAACAAAACCCTGCATACTTCTCTAAACTGACTACTTAAGTTAAACTGTAACTCCTATACTGAGTGGTCCTACAACCGGAAATAAACAAATACAAAGCATGATGAAAACGTCTTTGTCATAAACAAACAACCTACGGCTTGAGCTCCACACAAGGAGTCATGATCCACCATCATTCCTATCGCCGCTAACCAACTATGACTCATCAAAACAAACAAACCAAAAATATGACACAGCATGTGACCAACTCATCACATTGTTGGCATGCCACAATGCTCCTGCATCAGACTCCCCAGCTTGAAACTCTTCATGGCTCCTGTCCATGAGCCCTCTTCCTGGTGTTTTTCTGTGGGATTGCAGTAGAGACCCAAGATATAAACCTAGGCAGTGTTCTCATTTTGAACAGTCCCTTCAGCCATGTTTTCGAGCACTGTGTTGGTAATAGGTCCTTTGGTTCCAGCATATGTTTAGACTTCATTAAATAATCAAAATCCTCTTTCCTCTAACCCGTAAACAAATTGTCAACAAGTCCACCTTCATCTGCATATATATAATTCAGCCTCCTTATTACAACAGTAAACATAAAATTTATTAGCATAATGATGCATGATATCCAATAATTCTCTACTTGAATTCTTTGGCCTTATTCCCTTCTGCTTGTTACTGTCACATCACTATCCTTGGTAATTTCAGTAACCATACACTTCCCATTATTGTTAATAACTTCATATTGTGCTTCCTCCATCAATGACATACTTGAATTGGACATTTATTGCTGATCTGTTTTGTCCTTCAGCCAACCACTGCACACCATGTTAGTCAATTCAACCTCATTATCATTTGCTTCAACTTTCCAATCAGTCACCATTTTCTTATCTGTCATCATCAACAACCGATTATTAACCTCTTCTTGCTTACCCTTGAATGGATGAAGACCATGCTTCTTCCCATTCATTTCAAAGGAATAGACATTCCTCTTTCCCTCATGCACTGCTTCCCTATCAAACTGCCAAGGTCTACCTAAAAAAACATGACAAGCATCCATCTCAATAATGTCACATCTTACCTCATCCTGATAGCTTCCAATCTGAAACTTTACCTGGCATTGTTCTCACAAGAACTTGATGACCTTTCTGCAGCCATGCAACCATGTATGGTTCTAGATGTAATGTCTTCCTCAACTTTAGTTTTTCCACCATCTCTGTAGACACCAAATTATTAGGACTACCACTATCACCAATTAATTTACAACACTTACCTTCAACCTTACAAACTGTCTTAAACATGATCCTCCTTTGGACTGACTCATCAATTACTTTCCTCATCAACAAGGTTTCACCTTGGTCAGGGTAATTCTCAGCCACCTCTAATTCCTTTGGAGTTTCAGGTTCATCTTGCACTACTTGTGCTCCTCTCTGTCTGGAAACATTTTCTGGACAGTCCCATGACATGTGACCTAGCTTTCCACATGTGTAACACCTCACTAGTCCACCTCTTCCTCTGCCTCTTCCTCTTGAAGCATTCCTTCCACCTCTGTTCTCACTATTTATGTCAGGCTGTACTTACTAATTTGAACTTCTAGCTTCACCCTTCTGATGTTGTTCCCTTCCTCCAGAGCCTCTTACCTTTGCTTTCTGACTATGCTTCCTCAACAACTTCTCCTCAGCCTTCAAAGCAACTTGATATGCTTCTTCAACAGATCTTAATGACAACAAACTTAGTTCATCTTGTATATCAAACCTTAGACTGTTTACATACCTGGCAACTTTCTCAGGTGTATCCTATATATGACTTGATCTAATACTCACCTTATAAAATTCCTCGGTAAACTCCCTAATTGTCATTGATTTCTGTTTAAGATTTTGCAGTTTCCTAAACAAAACCAACCTATAATCTTGAGGAAGAAATTTACCTCTCAACTTAGCTGTCATTCTACTCCAGCTATTGATCCTTGCTTTGTTCTTTAAGATTCTCTCATCTTGCACACCATCCCACCACAAGGATGCATGTCCTCTTAACCTTGTGACAACAAATATGACTTGCTTGTCCTCCTTCACTTCAGCAAAATCGAAGTGCTTGTTCATCGCATTTATCTAGTCAATCAGTTCTTCTAAATTCAAGCTTCCACTATAGAATGACACATCTGCTCTCGGGCTAGAGCTCGCACCAAAGATTTATTTTAGTATGTTTACCTCAAGAGTTTCAGCAGTTGTCTCCTCCTCTTCAAGTACCTCTTCATCACTTGTGTCTCTAGTTTGCTCATGATGTCCGCGAGCCTCTAATACTTCTAGCCTCTCTCTCAGAGTTCTTATCTCCGGTCTCAGGTATGCATTGTCAACAGTTCTTCCTCCCCTTCCCTGACGTCTTCCAATTTTAACATCCATCTCCTGGCACAACAAATCACTTCTAGACACAATCTTACTGTCAGTGATATCTTCTTCTTTTTTTTGAATCTGTTAGTAGTACAGGAGTAAGCTCAATCTTGATTTTCATTCAAGAAAACAAAATTCCAATCTCAATGACAAAAAATCAATAATATTAAGAAATAAATACTATTACTGCACCGCTATGATACCAAAAAAGGTGCAGTCGGGATTAGCCACAGCCAACCCAACCAGCACCTTCAAGATCTGGTGGCTCCTACACTTAGCAGGACTGCCAAATTTAGCCCTCGACCAAATTCTATGCTAAAAATCACCTCCCTGCAACTCCATTTCCGCAACAGGCCTTCCCATAACACTATTTCTGCAACCTCCTTTCCGCAACTCTGCAATAGGCCTTCTCGCAACTCTATTTCCGCAACAGGATTTCCGCATGCGGGATGCCAACTTTCCAAAGTTGTTCCCCCACAACTCTCCTCCGCAACTTTTCCAACTGTCAGATCTTTGCGGCCTCCTCCACGACCGTCGATCTACTCTTTGCTGCAAATCTCACAGATCTTTGTGGATCTGTTATCGCCCTCGCAAATTCCATTGCAAATCTCTCCTGGACCGTCATATCTTCATCTGCGGACTCAATCTCCACTGTTCATTCTTTGTAAAACTTGTTAATACAAAAAATCTGCGTGCTGCGTTGATTGATCAGAGAATCGATCAATCCCACCTGCAATCTCTAAGATTCATTAGCCTAACCCTTCTATGCATGCATCTACAACCTATTTCATCCATTCAAGCAACAATTTAACCCTTGAATCAATAATTTCACATAAATGCACAGATGTTCAGAAAACCGCCGAAGTCGGCCCCGCACAGACACACAGTTCAAATAGTAAATGCATAGAGGTTAATAACACTACAAACACACAACTACTCTTCCTATTAAGCAAACACACACGCACACAGCTCGACCCTCCTTCTTCAGTCTATTAAAATATTTACAAGCGGAACCAAGCACAGGTCTGTCTATCTCTCTGCAAATGGGATTCCAACCCTGAAGAATAGAACTGAAGAACAATACCCTTCATACTTCTCTAAACTGCCTACTTAAGCTAAACTGTAACTCCTATATGGATTGGTCCTGCAACCAAAAATAAACAACTACAAAGCATGATGAAAACGTCTCTGTCACAAACAAACAACCTACGGCTTTATCTCCATGCAGGGAATTATGATCCACCATCATTCCTACCGCCGCTAACCAACTATAACTCATCGAAACAAACAAACCAAAAATATGCCACAGCATGTGACCAACTCATCACATTGTTGGCATGCCACGATGCTCCTGCATCACAATTTATTGTTGTTTCACTTTATATGATAAAAATATACCAATTACAAGTCTAATATGAAGGATAAGACTCTTTTTTTTATTCTCCCAAGATCAATATCTCTCCTTTAATGAATGTTGCGCATTTTATTGATGACAATCCAAGAGTCCCCAAAGAAAATACATTATGCTTGATTGTTCATTTTTTTCCCAGTCCCCAAGCATAAGAATATATGATATTTCCACCTGGGTCAAAGATAACCCTTCCCCCACCTGCAACCCCTGTGCAATTTTTGTATTTAAGCAGTCTATAAAATTATTTATTAGATATTGTATATGTACAGTAATTAACTTTTCCCTTTATTATTTGTTGCAAAAATTAGTTTGGACCATTTGTCAATAATATATTGGCCTACCAAAAACAACCACTTAGCCTATTTTGCACCTAAAACTAGCCTAAATGGCCTTAGACAAATGCCCTCCATTTCTCACCTGTAAGGGATAAAAAAATTATGAGTGCATTAGCTTTCAGGTGGAGGATTTACATAGTTGACCATTGACTTATTATTGATAAAAATTCTATGGCCAAGAAGATAATGTCCTGCCAAAATAGCCAATCAACCTGTTTTGCTCCATGCTAGAAAGTGTTCTCCATTGGAAAATTTGGTTAAGTATTGAAAAATTGACCCAAGTGGCCTTGGGAGAATACCTGCCATTTCCTCCCTGATAGAGAGGAAAATATTATATATTCACCATCATGTAGGTGGGTGATTAATTCACTTCACCGTTGACTCAATTTTGATAAAAATTCTCTGGTAAAGAATATATTGGCCTGCCAAAACAGTGTTTCAGCTTGTTTTGCACCTAAATCTGGCCTAAATGGCCTTAGTAAAATGTCCATCATTTCTTACCAGTGAGAGATAAAATTATTTTGAAAATATAAGATTGCAGGTAGATGGTTTATGCACTTAACTATTGGATCATTTTTGGAAAAAAGTCTAAGGTTAAGAAAATATTGGTCTTCCAATACAGGCACTCAGACTTTTTTGCACCATGCCAGAAAATGCCCTCATTGGTAAAATTGTATTGAAAATATGGTTCAAGTGGCCTTGGGAAAATTCCCACCATTTCCTACCTAAGAGAGAGAAATTTCTTATGAAGCCACCTTCATGTAGGTGGAGGATTAATGCACTTCACTATTGACTCAATTTTTATAAAGAGTCTCTGGTAAAGAATATATTTTCCTGCCAAAACAACCATTCTGCCTGTTTTGCACCTAAATCTAGCCTAAGTGGCCTTAGGAAAATTCCCACAATTTCTTACCAGTGAGGGATAAAATTAATTTTAAAACCTCAGCTTGCAGGTGGATGACTTATTCACTTGAACATTGGATAATTTTTGGAAAAAAGTATAAGATTAAGAAAATATTGGCCTACCAAAACGGCCATTCAGCCTGTTTTGTACCGCCAAAAAATTCCCTCATTGTTAAAATTTGAAAGTATTGAAAATTTGGTTCAAATGGCTTTGGGAAAATGCCCTCGTTGTTAAAATTTGAAAGTATTGAAAATTCGATTCAAGTGGCTTTGGGAAAATGCCCACCATTTTCTACCTAAGAGAGAGAAAGTTGTCAAGAAGGAACCATCGTGTAAGTGGATGATTAACGCACTTCACCATTGACTCATTTTTTATAAAAAGTCTCTGGTAAATAATATATTGGCCTGCGAAAACAACCATTCAACTTATTTTGTACATAAATCCGGCATAAATGGCGTTAGGAAAATGCCACCATTTCTCACAAGTGAGGGATAAAATTATTATGAAAACATAATATTTCAAGTGGATGATTTATGCACTTGACCATTGTCTCATTTTTGGAAAAAATTCTATGGTCAAAAAAATATTGGCCTGCCAAAACAGTCACTCAGCTTCTTTTGCATCATGCCATAAAATGCCCTCATTGGAAAAATTTGATAAGTATTGAAAAACTAACCCAATTGGCCTAGGAAAAATGCCCGTCATTTCCTACTTGGGAAAGAGAAATTTGTTATGAAGGCACCATCCTATAAGTGGATGATTAATGCACTTCACCATTGACTAAATTTTGATAAATAGTCTCTGGTAAATAATATATTGGCCTACCAAAACAACCATTCAGGTTGTTTTGCACCTAAATTTGGTTTAAATGGCCTTAAGAAAATGTCCACCATTTCTTATCGATGAGGGATATAATTATTATGAAAACATAATCTTGCAGGTGGATGATTTAGTTACTTGGCCATTGGATTAATTTTGGAAAAATGTTTATGGTCAAGAAAATATTGACCTACCAAAATAGTCACTCATCATGTTTTGCACCATGCCAGAAAATGCCCTCATTGGCAAAATTTGACAAGTATTGCAAAACTGTTCCAAGTGGCCTTGGGAAAATGTTCGTCATTTCCTACCCGAGAGAGAGAAAATTGTTATGAAGGCACCATCCTATGGGTGGATGATTAATGCACTTCACTATTGACTAAATTTTGATAAAAAAATCTCTGGTAAAGAATATATTGGCCTGCCAAAACAAACATTCAACCTGTTTTGCACCTAAATTTGGCCTAAATGGCCTTAAGAAAATGCGCACCATTTCTCACTGACGAGGGATATAATTATTATGAAACATAATGTTGCAGGTGGATGATTTACTCACTTGACCATTGGCTCTGTTTTGGAAAGAAGTCTATGGTCAAGAAAATATTGGCCTGCCAAAACAACCACTCAACCTATTTTGCACCATGCCAAAAAATGCCTTCGCTAGCAAAATTTGACAAGTATTGCAAAATTATTCGAAGTGGCTTTGGGAAAATGCCCTCTATTTCCTACCTGATAGAAAGAAAATTGTTATGAAGGCACCATCCTGTAGGTGGACAATTAATGCACTTCATCATTGACTCATTGATTAAAGTAACATAACATAACAAAACAAAAAAAAGTAATTAAAAAAATTCATGTCGTGTCCTAAAATAAAAATGATTCAAATAATTAAAAAAATCGATCTTAGCCAATAAACTAAAAAATTAAAACTTAAAACTAGCAAGTTATGGATGTCAGTCTTCGAGGACAAGGACTTAAAAAATCTAAAACGTTGGATGTCAGCCTAGGGAAACATGCATGCCCAAGTCATGAATTATAACTAGGAAATACTTGTAAGTATCCTACACCAGGTGTTTGTTATGCTTATGAAATATATTATGTGTGCAAAATTTGAGTCTGAAATACAGTCTGCATGTAGAAATTCTGCTTTGAACGTAGACAACGATGGCCACACTTGAAACATGGGCATCGTCTACCACAGGTGCAGTTGAAACGTGGGAGTCCTCTTCTATGATCGTAGTTGAAACACGGGCATCAACAAATGATAGGTTCACAGCAAAAAAAATTTAGTAGTGTACTAACGCATGGAGAGATGAAAATTTATGGCCATCAAGTATGGAAACTATCATGAGGAAAGCAAAAGTGTTCGACTTTTTGTTTGGAATGTTCAGTTTTGATAACAATGAGATAGACGAGCCTAATTTCAAATTATGATGCTGTGAATATGGAATTGAGAATTTTTGGGAAGAGGGTATATCTCAACCCTGATTTGGTTTCCCAAGCAACAAAAATTCCCTGCAAAGGGGGAGAGATTTTTAGCTCTTAGAATACCCCCAAATTGGAGAAGAATGAGATGGCCAATAAAATTTACGGGAAAATTGTATCTGTTCCGAGGAATGGTTTAAAAATGCAAGATGCCCCTACTGGAATATGTAAAACGTTGATTCATATTGTCCTTAGGACAATTTTGAACCATCACAGGCAGGACATTTCGGGTGAATGTATGATGGTAGTCATACATTGGGTTGAAGATAGACTTGTAGATATACCTTATCTTTAAGAAAATCCACTCTGCCCTACAAGAGAGCCAATTGAAGAAGGTTAAATTTATTTTAACAGGCACACTTCAAAAAATAATTGATTTATGTCGACCCCATGTTATTGAAACAGAGATTAGTGATATTAGTCGGCATGAAAATATATCTTGGTCAAAACCACATGTTCATAAAACATACTATAGGATATATAATAGCAAGGAAAATAATGATGAATTACCAGGACAATCTCCGAAGCAGAACGGGGAATTCCTGGTACAATATCTTGAGCACCATAAGGAATTACCAGTATAGTCTCTTGAGCAGAATGAGGAATTGCCAATACAATCTCCTAAGCACCATGAGGAATCACCAAAACCATCTCCTGATTTTATCTCCATTGATGTAGTTCATGCACGGACACAGCTTTAAAAGAGCTACATCGACATGTAGATGGAGGTAATTGGAAGGAGGTTAAAAATGGTGAAATTGAACAAACTACCACTGATTTTTCCATTCCTCAAGACGTTCTTGATAGAACTCCTTGAAAAAATTTGGCAATTGACTATGATTGTTTTGTCAACTTTTATTCAAGGGCTTCCACTATGCATTTAGATCATCCATTATATAATTTTGATAGTATAGTTGTGTTAAGCCTATATGATAAATGAAGCATTTCAAGGGGCAAGCTTCCTCTGCAGGAAATTTGGAGGAAGAGTGCTTGATCAAATATAATAATATTAAAGAATGTTTCAAACAGATAGAAAGGTTGGGGAAGACAGTTGTGGATAATCAAATCAAAGCGAACATAATTATAAAAGGAAAAGAAGAAATGTATGCAAAATTATCCAAAGAGTTTGACTTAATCAATGATAAAATTGGAAAGAAAAATGAGACAATGAGGGTTATGTTTGCAGAGGCTTTGGAAAAAAACAAAAATTGAAAAAAAAGGCCACATATTTTCAATATACCACCATTAAAGACAGAAATGGGTTATGTTCATGACTTGGAAAGAAATTGAAAGAAAATGAAGACTTAATACAAGAATACCAGTTGAAGGTGAAAGAGTGGGAGGAAAGCATGAACAAAAAGTTGGAGAATTAGAATCATTAAGTTTCAATTTGAGAAAAAACATTTATAAGCAAGTTGATAAGCTGAAAAACAAAAGGTTAGAAATGATCTCTGAGACGCTAGAAATTAAAAAACAAAGGAAAAGGAAAAGAATTTACAGTACAAAAGGTGGTGAGGATGAAGGTAAGGGTACCAAAGGAGACAAGGGTATAAGAGTGAGAGAAGTCCTTAGCAAAATGGGGGAATATGATATATGAATGCATCTCAATGAGCTTTTTTCTAGGTGATGTGTTTGGTTCATCACCATTATATAAAGAAATTAAAGAAGAGATGTCTGAAAATGATGCAAAAATTAAAGAAATAGAATCAATACTCTTGGAGGGTCAAAAAGTTTAGCATTCAGGATGTGGTGTGGAAATTCAAACACTTAAATCTAGAATTGTTGATTTGCAAAAGGAGTTACAGGGTCCATCTATTGTGACTATGGAAATTCCTATCATTGCCAATGAGACAGAGTTGAGGGCAGAAAAACAAGAGAAAGAAATTAAGGAATTGAAAGTTGAATTGGTTGAAGTTACCAATCAATTGAACCATAAAACATAGAAATTGGAAGGTAAGGAAAAAGAAGAATCAAAGAAGTATAAGAACAATTTGGACAAGTTGAAGAGGTTGAAGAATCAAAGAAGTCTTGCTTGCAAATTTAAAAAACAAAAAAAAAAATACACAAAAAATTAAAGAGCTTGAAACCAAATTACCAAAAATGTCTCATACAGCTTCTAGAGAATTGGAGTCTTCTACGAAAGGCAAGAGAATCAATACAAATTTGTCTCCTGCTCAAGAACAGGGATTGCATCCATATCATAAACGTGATAGACATGTATAAATCATTATATATATGTATTTATCGACATATAATAAAAAAATGCATTTTTTGCATGATGGATTTTTCTAAATTCTAACTCATTTTCAGTTGTCTTTTTTTTAACTCTTGTTGTACATTAGTGGGTGATAGAAAATATATTCCATTGCTTATTATGTACATTAGTGAGTGCTAGAAATTATATTCAATTTCTTATATACTCGGATAATTTTTAGAGCATTTGCCACTGTCCAAATACTTTTAATATCATTTTTCATATATTGTCTATGATGACTTGGTGAAGTTCGGTAATAACAATCGACAGTTGTGCTTGATTTCATTTCTATGAAATAACAATTATATTGTTCTTTTATGAGGTAGAATAAAGTATAACTTCACATGTAACAGAGCACACCACAAAAGAATGAAGTTATGACGAAATCTCAGTAAATGTTTTTTTTTCTCAGAAAACTCCAACTTTTTATTTCCAGAGAGAAAGGTAAATACAATGCTTATAAGTGCATACAGTATTAGACATTTTCAAAACTATATCCAGCAATCTTGAAAATATCTCTAACTTCCAAAATATCATCAAAATAGGTTTCTTAATAGACTAAGACCATAAGAATGCCACATCATTACACATGTTTTGTTCTTCACCACTTTGCATACAATGTTGCTTGCAGATCATTTTAAAAATTTCTCTTTTTTGTTTCTCTTATTTGCTTTAACATCACCAATTTTAATATGATTGTTAACTTCCATCACTTGGATGCCAAGAGTTTTCCCTTGAGTTTCTTGTTTTCCACCACTTTGCTCTTCCCCATTTATCAATGATGAAACACACCTTCTATTGTGAATCTCAGATCCCATCAATGCAATATCAACAGTGGTTGCTCTATTCAATTCTTGCATTTGATTGGTCTCCAATGCCTTTGTTGTTGAGGATGAAACATCAAAAGTTTTATTTTTATTGTCTTCAATCATCATTAGGGTATCATAATCAACTTCCCCTTGCATTTGTTGTGTTTGATTACTCTGACCTGGCTCATTTCCTGAGATCAATGAGGTGGACAAAGTTTGAGTTCAAGCAAAAGTTGTAAATTCAACCACAAATCAACTAGATTGATAAAGACATGTTGATATGTAATGAATTAAATGAATATAATACTCACTATTGGAGGGCAAAATAGGTTTTTTTTTTGTTTTAACACCATTTTTCCTTGTGTTTTTCAAAGCAATGTGATCCTCTTCGTCGTATTGACTGATTAGTTTTGTTCTGGGAAGATAGTTATTGAACTGGAAGGACATATTAATAATTAAACCCACACATTATGATTGCACACACTATAAAATGAAAATCAAACGAGATAACATTTCAAATTAGGACAAACTAATTGTTGGTGGTGCAATCAATGATATCTTGGATTGTTTTTCCATGAGTTAAATAGGTGTTCCACTTGTTGACAAGTGACATCAAGGAAACGTGATGCCAATTGTGTTGCAGTTTCCTTATTCAATTGATTTCTTGACTTGTCATATTTAACACGAAGTTGACTTCTAATATTCGAAGGCAAGAATCTTTTTTGTCTACAATTTTAGAAAGTACCTTCTAGTATCGTAACAAGATTAAAAAATTGTGCTCTCATCTCGTTTACAAGACAAATCCTATCATGTTCAAATGTGCTTCTATTTTCTCTATGAACTCCTATTCCTCCTCCTTGGTTGCTATTCAATTTTTTGCATTTCTCTATGCTTACCCTACATTACTTCATTCATTGATCGTCCCAACGTATAATGACAAATAAAAGGTGTCATCTCAAGAGCATGGGCCCCTTAGACATGCATATAAGGAAATATCTCATCTCCTAAACAACAAGAAAACAACCGAAACAACTCACTTGCAAAGAAGCCAATCCTACAATGACACTGGCTCAAAATTTTTATTATGAATGAAATGATACTACCGTTCAACATAGATAATACGATGAAACTGGCGCACCTTTTCTCATATGCATATACAACATCCCCTTTACACCCTTACAGTTGCAACATGTGAAGTTATTTATAACACTTCCACATCCTCACCAACTTTTTATTCTTCTCTTCATCTGGTAGACCTTCAATAACCTAGAAACAATGCATAAGTTTCAATTCATATGAATAAATACTAAGTTCTATGTTTAAAGTAAATAACAATGAGAGTCATTCAACAATAGTCAAAACATAATAACATCATCATTTATTATTAGTAGGCCCACATAAAAAAATAATTGATAAATTTAACATAATTATTAAACCTTTATAATTCTCTCATGTCTAATGAAGATCTTGTCTGATGTTGATCAATCTAATTGCCCATAGTTAAGATCATTGTACTGTTGGATTTTATGTTGGTATGGTTCTCCTAACTCACATCGAACAAAATTTTTCTTCATATCCTCCCAAATTTAAACAAATTTTGTTTTCTAAATGCCTCTAGTGGGATGAACCTTTTCATAATCTTGTGCAATTATTTGAATTTCACAAAACATCTTAAAAAATGTTCTAATCCCAGCATGGCAAGAACAATATGCAAGCTTGGACATTGAGCCAAGAATTGTAATTGGCACCACATGTTTTAGCCATTATCTTCAATTAACTTGAATAATATCTCACATACCTGCCCACATCAATCATAATGTACACGAGAATCAATACCAAGTTTGAAAGAAACACGAGAATCAATACCAAGTTTGAAAGAAACTTCATTGATTATAGTCCCAGACTCTTTCATATGATTAAACCAATTGCTTCTTGTTTGAGGGAAACTTCTCAACTCATTTTGTGGTATGGGGTTTTGATCTCCAAATACATCACTACAACAAATCCTGGAATTAGAGTCCCTTTTTAGTGTAATTTTTTTTACATTGAGTGGTAAAACAAGACGCTAAATGGGACACGTCATGGACAAAACTTAAAGCGTCTCAAAAAAGTCTTATTTTGCTTCCTAGATAGCATCCTTTATGACGTCCAAAATAGCGTTTATTTTTTTGCTTCCAGAATAGCGTCCAACTTTTCTTCCTAAACAATGTCAAGGTTTGATTCCTAAATAACGTTCTATTTTTCTTACTAGAGTGTCCGCTTTTGCTTCTTAAATGACATCCCTATTAACGTCGTTTTTGCAGCATTTATAGCACTATGTTAGCATCCAATATTGCATCTATTTTTGCTACCACTTTAGCATCCCATTTTACAGCATGTTTTACTTCCAAATATGTATCAATTTTCACTTCCAAATTTGCACCAATTTTGGCTTCATTTTTTGCATCGTGTTTTGCTACCAAAATGACGCCAAATATTTCTTCTATTGTTGCATCATATTTTGCTTCTTATGTAGCGCTATGTTTTACATCCAAAGTAACGTCTTATTTTGCTACCATATCAACACCATGTTTGGCTTCATCAGTAAGAGTAAGTGATAACCAGAAACCATTCTCATCCCTTCCTTGGATAAAGAGTCTGCCCTCTTGTTATGTTCCATATAGACATGACTGAAATCCATCCAAGTGAATGAGGGCATAAGCACCCTAGTGTTAAGACATCAAGCCTCAAGGTTCACCATGTCTAGGGTGGATTCACCCTTTGCCCACTTTATAATCATCGAGGACTCGCCAAAGATATGTAAGTATGTCAACCCAATATCTTTGGCGACAAATAAAGATGCCCAAAGTGCTGATAGTTCGGCTCTAGTGTTAGTAGTGCTTCCACATCATAATTTTATAGCAAAAAAATGGTGTTCATTTAAACAAATACATATGGATTCAGCAACAGCTCCATCAAAAAAATCCATTGGAAATTTCATACTTGGAGGATCTCCAATGTCTTGATTTTTGGGCCTTGCTCCCTGCAGGCCCTGATGAGATGAAACCTCAAGCATGATTTCATGAGATAGACTGGCAATGTTAGGTTCCAGATTTTCAAAAATATATCGGTTCCTTGCCTTCCAAAGATTCCAAATAAAAAATAAAGGCAAATACTGGAGACTACCACCCTTTGAGACCTAGCTAATAAGATTTTTTAAAAGGGATGAAGCAAACCAATGCAGGGGAACATCAAAGTGTCTTTTAAGACCATGAATCATAAGCTGCAAAAACTGCATCTAAAAACTGGAGACTACCACCCTTTGAGACCTAGCTAATAAGATTTTCCAAAAGGGATGAAGCAAACCAATGCAGGGGAACATCAAAGTGTCTTTTAAGACCATGAATCATAAACTGCAAAAACTGCATCTATTGGGACTGCTCCATTCCCTCTTACACAGAATGCCCCAAGTGTTAATTTTCAAATTACACGACAACCAGATAAAACATTTCAGTTTTTGAGGAATGTTGAAATGCCAGACTTTCAAGAGAAAATTATCATCCATTACCGGCAGCTGTTCAGCGACGATCAGTTCATATGCCCTTTTTGCTGTCACCTTACCCAACTTTTTGTCAAACATCCAAAGTAGTATATCTACAGAGTTTCCAATCCTTATTCCACCATGTGACAGGCCTTTAACATATGTACTCCATTGTTCAACCCAGTCATCCCCAAGTACAGTGTCATTAGCATGTCATCCTAGTCATCCAATCTGCCATCCTAGTCATTAGGAGTGTCATTAGCATGTCTAAGCGACTTCGAGAAAGTCAAATACAAGAGAATTGCACCAGAATTTTATTAAGCCCCTAGTCATTAGGAGTGTCATTAGCATTAGGAGTGTCATTAGCATGTCTAAGGGACTTGGAGAAAGCCAAATACAAGAGAACTGCACCAGAATTTTATTAAGCCCCTCGTTCACTCAGTTAGAAACCTGGAAAGGAAGACACCTAGGTCCCTATAACACTGTATAAAACCAGTTAACGAATCCATACTATTTCCACTTAGTAATGACCATTTTTCAATTCAAACCACAAGTTTGCCGAAAGCACATAAAATATGCAATGCTATGGCTGACACAAACAGAAGCAAAATGACTCGATTATATTTATACAAATAACAGTAGAAAATCGAGTCAACAAAGGAATGAACAAGGATAAAACCAGAAAACATATACAAGACTAATAGAACCAGACAAAATATACACAATAAACCATTTCATCACCAGCCATAACAAAAGATAAGGAATAAAATCAGAAACACTAAACTAAATCCAAACTCCCAGCCATATAAATTTAAATATAACAGCCCCTCACCATTTCTCAAAGAAAGACGTCTGTATCTTTAGAACATTGGGAAAACCAAGTTACCAAATCCATACTGTTTCAACCAAAAAAACATGTACATTTCTCAATCTAATCCATGCATTGCTATGCTTGACACGGACTAAAGCAAATCAACTAAATTATATCATACACATATCAGGATAAAGTAAGGTGGACACTAGAAAGAAAGACTAAATCATATCATACATCACCAGCATCAAATGTAACAGGCCTAAAATGAGAACTTTTTGAGAAGCAATGAAGCAAAAACATTTAATGCTACTAAGGTCAACCGAAAAGGCTAATACGATATATACATAGTAAAGTTAATCTACCTAGCAGCTATATACACCATCTAATTAAATCCAAAAATGAATATGAAATTAAATAGAGATTTATTATCACAATACATTTCTCCACTTCCAAAAAACCTAAACTAATATTTAGCAAAAGCATGTATACCATATCCATGTCAAAATAAGGTGATAATTATGTCTTGCATTAGATTCCAATATAAGAAACCCTAAATTAGAATCCAATATAAGAAACCCTAAACCCTATAATAACTGTTATAACAAGTCTGACTAACTTTCTCAAAAAAGCATCAAGTCACACCAGATCTCTCAAAACCAGGATTCTTGATGGCACAAGTAGCGAATGCACTTTGCAGAGATAATCCAAAAATTCTTGATAGCGCGAAGATACACTAATGCAGAGATAATAAAAAAGAGTGAGCTAAGGTATAAACTGCAGCATCAACGCCTGCGCACGTCCCGCAGCATAAGACGACCAGAGGGACATTCATATGCCACATGTCCACGGCCACCACAGTTGTGGCAGATGACAATGGGAGTGCACTCCCTACTAGTATGTCCCGGCTCGTTACATGTCCTACAAATTATGTCATTAAATCTTCCACGCCTTTCATCAATATATCTTCCACCCCTGTTATCCTCCAAAATTCGTCCCTTGGGGCACTCTCTAGCTACATGTCCAGATATATTGCACAGGTTACAAACAGGACTGCTGGTGCAATCACGAGCAAGATGACCAGTTTTGCGGCAGTTGTTGCAAGCCTTCTCATTTGTACACTCTGCAGCTATATGTCCCTGTTTATAACAATTGTTGCAGAGCCTGATGTCTCCAGGTGGGAGCTCTGGAGCCGTACAATCTCTGGAAAGGTGACCAGATTTGCCACATGTATGACAAATGGGATCATTAGAACATTGATTTGCAACATGACCAGGCTCCCTGCAATTCCAGCACAATGACTTCGATGTGCACTCCACGGCAATATGCCTAAAGCAAATAGTTAAATGTTATCAATAAGCTTGCAAAATGTGCAAAATAATCTCCGCAATAATATCTACCAATGAATGAAGAGAATTTCCAGTTACATTTATAGAAGTCCTTATGTTTTACAAAATACACTCAAAGAGAGGTTACCCACCCAGGAAGTCCACAGTTGTTGCACACTGAAACATTTGGGCAATCACGGGCAAAATGCCCAGGCCGCTTGCAATTCTTGCAAGCATCATCCAACCTGAATTAAAAAACGGAAAAGAATTAGGGGAATGAAATGATCATTGAGAAAACAGTAATAACAATTAAGCAGATTGCTATTCAACAGCAAGACGACAGCACATAAATCATAGCTATTAAAGCAAATTACCATTCAACAACACCATATCAACTCAGTAATCATAGCAGACAAATTATAATTTTCAAACTATTGAAAGAAAAGATATCAACTAATTTGGCGAAAATGTGATGATCGAAGCAAGCACCACATCAGATAATAGATATCAACTAATTTGGCGAAAATTTTATGATCGAAGCAAGCACCACATCAGAGACCAATATTATGTTCCCAGATCATCATATTTAATTCACTCCCAATGCAGAAGGGAAAAATCAAAATACAAAACATTATTCTTCCCCCAAAGTGCTTGGAATTACCACGTTAATTAAACCCACTTTTAATTGTAAAATGCATGTTCAACAAAATTTGACCAATAAATTTGGGAACAAGTTCAAACCAAGGACACTAAATACCGAACAAACTAATCACTCAGGTTACAACTCAATAGTTGATGGGTAGGGTTTACTGCTGAAAATTTGCCAAATTGAACATCAGAGCATCCAACCGCATCACCAGAAGACAAACAAGATTTAAATCCCTAGTCAAATGAGAAGTCAAAATGCGTGGAGATACTAAGAATAATCAATATAAAATGAAACAAAATAGAGTGGGTGTTATTTGTGGCTCTGTTTGAATGATGTTTGAGAACACTGTATCTCCCAAGCAATGAAATCTGCAGAGATAATGCAATAAAAAATAAAATATACACAATCAATTAACATAAAATTTCCTTCAACAGAGATGTACAATAGCTAGTAAAATGAAACAATGAAGACGGGGTCTAAATATTTAGAGAACCGAAGTCCGAACGCCGAAAATACAATAAGATTAAAATTAACTTCGAAATTTTAAGGTTATATAGACTGAAACAAAACATGCATGATAAAACATGGTGTTTTACCAAAATAACAAATAACTGAAATACTGAAGATTTTAAAATATTCGGACTAAGAAAGATAAGACGGGGGCATTTGAACGATTAAAATCGACAACATAATACAAAAGCTTAACCGATTATGTCACCTTTTAGAAATCTTAGAGAGAAAATAATTATTTAAACAACAATATTTACTTAAAATTATCCAAAAGAATGATTGGAAAACAAGAATAATGGCATACGAAACCAGTTTAAATTCACTGTAGAAATGACTTTAAAAATACTGACCTAGAGCGACGAAAATCCCTCCTGTAGGGAGCGTCGCGGTAATATGATCGGTCGCTAACGACTCCGCTGCGGATGCGGCGGCTCCCCCTTTGTGGACTATCCCCGTCCATACTGACTCCGCTTTAAAAACCCTAAACCGCTTCAACCACACCAACAAAATGCAGGCCTGCAAAACGCAACCCTCTTCTGCAAAATCCAAACAAAACGGAAAACCACCTCCAGTAAGTCCAAAACCACCCTTCCCACAAAAGCCTTCCCACCATGCACCACTGCAATCCACTTCAAGAAAACACCGTTAAATCTAACAAATGCCACCACTACGCCAAAACTTCTCTTCCTACAAAACCACACCAGAGTAATACCTCCACATTTTGCATTCCCCATCTTGTTATTAAATTTTTTTCAAATTTTTTTAATTTTCCCTTACTTCTTACCACTTCTTAGCGCCAAGATTTTAGAAAACCGCTATGAATTTTCTGGTGTTAACCAGATTTGAAGAGTAGACCAACCTTTCGATACTTCTCCCTCGCCTTCAGATTCCACGCCTCCGCGAACCCTAACAGCTCTACTGATCTTCCCGTCCGTTCTAGGGTTTGAAGTTTTGCATTGCACTTAAGCCAAAATTATTATATATAGTAGCTTTAAAGAAATTAAATAATTTTCCAGGCTGGAAAGAAATATGCAAACGGAGAATTTTAAATACACGTGTCGGCTGCTTCTCGCGCCTAATTTAAAACCAATGGGATTTGTTTTTTATCTTGAAATCTGGCTAATAAGTGTAAACGGTTGATAGGTGGATACTTTTTAGCCGGTTAATCAATTGTTTAGTTAGTTGTGGATTAGGGGTCAAACATACGTACACACCATTTATAAATTATGGTAGAGGTAAATGTTTTAAAACTTCACCCCTTAATTTAGCACTGCATAACATATATATTATATATACCATTTTTAAAGGTATTTTTTTTATAAGGGATTTTTAACTAATTCTTTATTTAAACCAAAAGTATCGGTTTCATTTAGTTTCACTTAAAGATCCCTAAGGTACAACGGCCTCTCTTTGGGGAAAGCTTTATATTCATGTATTCTACTCTATCTTTTACTAAATGATTGAATTTTCCAATTAGCACTTTGATATGGATTTATGTGTGAATGAAATAAAAGAATAGATACAGAGTTATAATAACAGACGTTTTACAAAGATAACAGAGATACAGTAAACACATATTCTATTAAATTGCGAAAATAGAACAGTTTGTAATACAGTTGCTAGAATGGTGGTAGCTATCTCTGAGAAGAGATGTGGCTGTTGCGCTCATCTGTGCCAAGTTGAATACAAAATGAGGCCAAATGGGCATATTTATAATAAGAATGAAGGTGAGAACCCCATAAGTCCAAAACGTAACCCTAGAAGATGAACCGTCATAAAGTTTGCGGCTCCAAGGTGGTAAGTTGAACAGTTAACTTCCCATGGTCATAACTTTTGCATACAATCTCTGATTTGGGCGTTCGATAGTTCGTTGGAAAGGTCTATCTAATATTTACAACTTTTGATCGGCCAAATGCATGCCATTATCAATTATTGGGCACACGAATCGCCAAAAAACGTCGTTTAGGGCCTCAAAACGGCCCCGAAAGTTTGAGACCCGAAAAATCGTAGAAAAATAACTAGGAAACTGCCACAATGGACAATTGTTTTGAGCCAGTTGAATAGGTGGGTGGCCACCGATATCCATCTGGATCAATCCTCCCTCCTTGGGAAGCAATGGTCTCCATTGCGTCAAATCACGTATCATATCTCGAACTATGTGTTGAGTTGATCTCTTGGTGCGACATTTGATGAAGTGAAGAGGCTTCCTTTCTTTGACATCCCGAGAGGGTTGTAATTGTTGTATGGATGATTTGTTTCTGGATGAGCACCTTGAATGCATGGCCTTGCATCGTAGAGGTACTCGGATATATGAGGAAACAATGGCTCTGTCTTCTTCTTGTGTCTGATGAGCAGAGACACCCTGTGTAGAGGGTGTGGAGGTCTCTGTGATCTTATGTTCTTCTTCAGACGCAATTGTTAAGAGGAATAATTTTCTGATGTGGGAGCTTATCTTCCTACCTTGCGAGACTTTGTTAGGTGCAACGGTCTCTGGTATTCAATAGAGTTTTCCTCCCAAAGTAACAATGACGCTGCGAGGCCATGACTCATATACAGCATGATGCTTCCACATATATGGTTGTCCTAAAAGAACATCACAGACTTCAAGTGGGGCCACATCACATAGTACCTCATCTTTGAAAGGCTTGATGCCATATGGTAGGAAGCATTGTTGAGTAATGCAGATACCTCGTCCTTGGCTTAGCCAACCGATGTTGTAGCGTTGCAGGTGTGGTGTTGTCGAAAGCTCCAATCTTTTGACGACTTTTGTTGAGATCAGGTTCTTTTGGTTGTCGTTGTTAACAACGAAATGTAGAGGCATTCCCTTCACCCACATCTGCGAGTGGAAGAGGCACTCCTCTGCCTCTGACTCTTCAGGATCCTCTAGTTGAATCTGTGCGGTAGCAACAGTGGCAGTGGGGTCTGCATCAATAATCTGCCTCCCATTGTATGTGGATGTGGCATTAGGTTCGGAATCAGAATCAGGATCTGATTTTGAAGATTTGATCGCAGCCACTAATGACTACTTTGAGCAACATTCATCAGTGTTGTGCCAAGGGATTTTATGGAATTTGCACCACTTACCAGTATCCTTCTTTGTCTTTCCATCCCCCTTCTTTGCTTGTGGAGGGGACTGGTTGTCGTTTCCTTTTGTTGTGTTCTGCGGGCCAGTGGTTCCCTTGCCTTGCTTCTGTAGTGGATTCGCAGGTCCAGAGTCTCGCTTATTCTTTTGTCGATATTTCTCCTCGATTTTGACAGCATACCGATAGGCAGATCCAAGTGAAGAGATGTCGAGGAATTCCATCTCAGTTCGGATGTACAAATGTAGACCACTGCGATATTTTAGAATTAGGTGCCACTCGGAGTCCTTGATACCTAGCTTTGTGCGCAAGGTATGAAAGTTGTTGGTGTACTCTGACACCATCTGATCCCTTTCTTGACACAGAATGGTCCATTTTGTGTACTAGTCATCATAGTTTCCCACATGGTAATACTGTTCCCTGATGGCATCTATGAAAGAGGCCCAAGTGGGATTTGTTTCAAACATTCTAGACTCATTTGATGAGTTTTGCTCACAATAAGTACTCCACCAATTTTGGACATGGGGGACTACCTTAAGGAGCGCAAAGGTGATCTTTTCCTTGTCGGAAAAATTATGGATAGAGAAATACCCTTCTAGAACATTCAACCAATTATATAAGGCATCGACATTGATTTTGCCTTCAAATAAAGGAATATCAAAGTTAACTTGTACCTTGAAGGGAGTTGCATCCCCGAACCGGCTGCTCGTTGAAGATGCACTTGCCGCTGTCGGCATTCGTAGAAGGATTTGGGTGAAACTATCCATCATCTCGTTCCTCTGTCGCTTGAGGGCTTCCTCGAGAAGCGATTTGATAGGATCTCCTGCTCCGTCGTCTCTCTTTTCTTTCGCCATGGGAGGTCATTTGGGACGGCAAGAATGATCAAGTGAAACTAATTCGAGACCAAACTCTCTATACTCGGACCTCGTCGGGGACATGTGCCGGGAAACAATCACCTTGTCGGGGACATGTGCCGGGAAACAATCACCTTGTCGGGGACATGCGCCGAGAAACAATCAAAGAGTAGATTGCTATGATACCACTGATCCGGATTTATGTGTGAAATGAAAGAACATATACAAAGTCATAATAGCAAACATTTTGCAAAAATAAAAGAGATACAGTAAACACATATTCTATTAAATTACGAAAATAGAACAGACTGTAATACAATTGCTAGAATGGTGGTAGCTATCTTTGAGAAGAGATGTGGCTGCTATGCTCATCTGTGCCAAGCTGAATACAAAATGAGTCCAAAGGGGCCTATTTATAATAAGAATGAGGGTGAGAACCCCAAAAGTCCAAAACGTAACCCTAGAAGATGAACTGTCATAAAGTTTGCGGCCCCAAGGTGGTAAGTTGAACAGTCAATTTCCCGGGGTCATAAGTTTTGCATACGATCTCCGATTTAGGTGTTTGATAGCTCGTTGAAAAGGTCTATCTAATATTTACAACTTTTAATCAACTAAAGGTATTTTGATATAACCATTTGGCACCCGAATCGCTAAAAAACGTCGTTTAGGGCCTCAAAACGACCCCGAAAGTTTGGGACCCGAAAAACTGCCACAATTGACAATTGTTTTGAGCCAGTGGAATAGGTGGGTGGCCACCCATATCTATCTGGATCACACTTATAGTTGTTAACCCACTTCATTATGATCATTATCATTATATAGTATATGTAGATATTGATTTACCTTATTATCATCATAAAAAAAAATATTTTTTATTTAATTCCTTTTTTCTTGGGAAGATGAACTTAAGTGTTGGATCGTAGTTGTGTGTGAATTCATTTGGCGATTTCCTCGTTGTATGGTCATTTATTAGTGGTTTTATGGGTATAAGTGGAAAAAAAGGAGGGTTTTGTATGTAAGTGGTGTTATGGAGCATTTATTTCCCACCTCCATTGGGCATTATGTCTTGTATCTTGATTTGTAACCCCTCTTGTCATTAGAGAGTTATGGGTACATTAGTGAGTTAGAGGAGATATCAAGTCCATCTCCCTTGCCCACCAAGGGCAAGGGAGGCATATGTATTCAACAAGTTTTGAATAAATAAAGGAAATCTAAGGTTGTGTTAGTTTATTTGGTGTTTAACTTACAGTTGCTAAAAGCTTATTTGGAGTTGTGAAAACAATACTTGTGTGGCTATTTAGTGTGATGGATGCATTATGTAGATGAAGTTCAAGTTTTTATAAGTTAACAAAGATTGGCATGACACTGAGGGGCTTGGAATGAAACCCTAATGTTGCTATGGTGACAGAGAACCTTATGCAAGACCCTGGTGGTTATGGGGTTGTGTTTATCCTCCTCTTTGAAGTCTGTGATTGGGTCTTTTCTCGTATTGGTTCATTCATTTTCAATCCTTTGGTGCTCTTTGGTCCTGGTCTACGTGGAGTCTCGTCCTCCTTTCTAGGAGGACCTAATACCAACCACGGTAAAAAAAGTGGGAATTTATGGAACGAGGGGTTTTCTTCTTGTGCAATTTTGGTCTTTCAGTTTCTAGTTTCCAGGAAATGTTTTCAGCTCACATCATCGTCTCTCTACTATTTTTTGGTCTGGTACACTCCTATCGCTTTCCCTTTTTTTCCTTTCTTTATGGCTCAATTTTCTTTTTCCTCGAGAGGTTGTCACCCTAGGGGTTTCACCCCTCAAGAATAAAAAATTGCCAGTCAAAGCCTTAGCCCAATAGGAAAGTATGACCCCAGAAGCTATTGCGTTTTGTGTGGAGGAGTCTGGTGTTGACTCGGTTTCTGAGGTGATTTCATATTCCTCCACAGGGTTTGTAAATCCTCTGACATTTCTCTCTTGCAAGGTACATCTTGAAAGGGAGAGTTGTCTCTCTCAGTAATCCCCCCACCTATGGTTGATTTCCCTTCATTTATTAGAGTCCCCTCAATGGTCGACCTTGGGGTATATGGTGGGGCTCCTTTGCTCCCACGCTTGTCTCCTAAAAAGAATAAGCAACTACTTAGGGGATCTAAGCGAAGGTGTGTCGCTTAACAAATCTCTATAAAGTAAAGGAAGACCTTCTGACTTATGTCCTAGGGAAGGATGTGAAGATGGATAGGGTTGCAAACTTATCTGTTATGGTTTTAATTGGTCGTTTGGAATACATTCGTATGAATGGAGTAGATATGATGTGTTGGGTCTCTGGCCATTGATGTGATTCCTTGGACCACATCCCTAAGGTAAATATGCTTATGAATGGTTGGTTTGTTTTTTATTTTTGAAGGAGGATGACCCGCCAAAATTCATTTCTCAATACTGGGTGATTGGTAAAGGGTCTCATGTTTATCTCGAAGGCATTTACATTTTGATTCAGAACGGGAATGACCATCTTGACGTCATCTCTGGATGTTTCTGTTGGGATTTTCATTTCCCCTATGGACTAAGGAGGTGTTTATGGGTTTGGAAAATATTCTCGATCATTTTGTTCATGTTGAGGACCATATGGTTTCGGGTGGGGATAAGTATATGGCTTCGGTTCTATTTGATTTGGATATCATTGAAGGGCTCCCTACTGAATTCAAGATTGTATGGGGTGATAAAATTTATCTGTTGCGGTCAGATTATAAAGGTATATCTTTTAGGTGTTACCTTTGTCGAAACACGGGTCATCTGAGTAGACAGTGTCATTTCTCCAAAGATTGTGGAATTGGGGCTAATGGTCATGGCAATTCAAGATCAATGTGCTCTCCTCTCGTGGATCCCGAGCCTTCGAACCCCAATTATCCTTTGTGACATGCTTTTGGGATTGAAACCATCTCTTCATCTGACGAAGATATGTCTCATGTATAGTCCCATGTATGTTATAAAGATATTTTATCTGTGGAATTGCATTTTATTAAATTGGTGGAGAATAAACTTGATAAGATTCAGAAATCTCTTTATGGGGTTTCACTAACTGGGCCTGAGCCTCCCTACCCTAGCAAACCCTTGGTGTCAAGGATTGGATCCCTTTGCCTAGACTATGTTAGCGCTCCTTTAACTCTAACAATTCACCTGAACATGATGTTGGTTCATAGCCTGTCTTGACACTTTTTGCTCCTCTTGTGATTGCTCCCCCATTGAAGAACCACTTTCTTGATAGTACCTATCGGGGCCATTGAATCACTAGTTTCCATGACTTTAGCTACAATCTTGAAGGAGTCTTGTATCAGATTTGTATGAGGGATGTCATCTGAGTTTGATGATTTTGTGACAACCATATAAGATGTGTTACTCTATAATTTCATGTCCCTATTCTCTGTGGGTCGAAATCCAAGAAATCCATATGTGAAACTCTAGCGATTCCATGCTACTAATTCACTAGTTTTCATGTATTTGACCCCTGCATTGAATGAGTTGTATACCATACTTGTATGAAGGGATTCGTAAGGTGTTTAATACTGTTGGGGAATCCATTGGTATTTTGTATATGGTCCTTATATTTCACATCTTTATCTGAACCTTTAACGCCACCTTTCATATGTCAAATCGAGCTAGTTATGCAATTTCCCCATAAGCAATTTCAATGAAAGTTACCATACAAATGTTGCAGACCATAATCAATTTGCATAACTTAATAAACATGATTAAGGACAGTCATTGATGTCTAATACTCATTCCCATGCTCCATTCTCAAATTTGGGTGGTTCATACTTGATTTGGAGAGCTAGTTTGGCCATCACCCTTGGTGGGATTTGAACACAATTTCCTAGTAATTTTGGTCTTTTTGTCATTAGCCCCAAACAAGTTTGCAGAGGTCTAAAGTCTGATATAAAGTATCCATAGACCACCTTGGGATGTTTTAAGACTCGCCATACATATCCTTTAAAGTTCGGGACCATTTGGTGAAAGTTGGAACCCTCAAGAATCATGACTAGTTAAGCTCGAATTTTGCCCATTTTGTGCATTTCCCCAAAATTTCCAAAAAGGGACATTACATGGAGGGCCTTGGCTCCTAGGGAAATCCCTAGACCTGCGTTGCTCTCTGGAAGCTGCAACCAGTTCTCCCCCACCTGTGTTTTCTAAACGCTCTTCTCTAATCCCTATGACTTTCCCACTAAACCCTAGTCGCCATCAAGATGTGACCATTAGGGCTAAAAATAAGAAGAAAGGAAATTCTAACAGAGTTGGTCTTTCATCTGATTTGAATCCTAACTCCTGCATTCCACTTTCTCATCGATTATATTTGGCATCAAACTCTTCGTCTTCACCTGCACTTGTTCCTAGCATCCTTAGAGCATCAGTGCCCTCTCCAGGGGTTTCTTAATGTTAATACTTTCGCTAAATGTTTGGGGGTTAGGGGAATCCCCTAAAGCTCAATCCCTCAAGCGACTATTTTCTTCTGCTAAAGATTATTTAATTCTCATTCAGGAAACCATGTCCTCTGCTGCTAGGGATTGTGATTATTTCTTGAAATATTACCTAGGTGGGAGATCTTTGCCATGGAAATTGTGGAATGGTCCGGGGGTATTTTATCCATTTGGAACCCTTTGTCAATGGATCTCACTCTCTACAAGACCACTACTAGGATGTTTTTTATTGGGTTTGTCAAGGGTTTCAAGGGGAGGATTAGTGTCCTAAACTGTTATGGACTATATTGTGACCATAAATCATTTGGGATTAGAAGGTTAGTCATGGGATTCCTAGTGTTCCTAATATACTTGTTGCAAGGGATTTAAATTTGGCCTTGGTCGCATCATAAATTTGGGGAGATTTGGCTAGAATTGACCCACTCTCTGACTATTTTAAGTCTATCTTCAAGGATCACAACTTGGTTGATGTGTTTCCTACTGTTATGAGGCCTACTTGGAAAATTTGTAGGGAGGGATCGATGGATGTGGACAAAAGACTTGATAGGTTCTTGTTGAAGGAAGCCTTTGCTAAGGGCTTATCATGTTACCGATCATGGATTAAACCCTTCTCGAACTCTAATCATGAACCGATCTTGTTACAGTTGGATGGGGAGTCAAAATCTTGCAGGTTGCCCTTTGAATTCAATCATACATGGATTAAAGAAGAAGGATTTCATTAGTTAGTTCAATCAAGTTGGATGAATTTCACTATTATGTTGTGTTTAAGTGCAATGGATCAATTTTGTTTTAAGTTGGAGGAATTGAAGTCGTTGGTAAAGCACTGGGTCAAAAGGTAAAGAGATGTTGAAGAGGAGGGAACTTGCTGAGATTGAGAATATTTTGGAACATATTTATGGTCAGAATCTGCTTGGTCCTTTCACTTCAGAGGAAAAACTAGCTATCTTGCAGCTAGAGAAGATGAAGGCACATATTCTGAAATTGGAGGAAGAAGAGTGGCATCTAAAAATCAAGGTTATTTAGATTTCGCAGGGGGCAATAATACCAAGTTTTTTTCAGAAGTTTGCTAATGGGAGGAGGTTAGTTAATGCCATATGGGATTACAGGATACCAATGGGGATTGGGTATCATCAAAGTTCGAATTGGAGTAATTGGGAGTTAATCACTTCTCTTCTATTTTGAAGGATCTTGGGCATTCGAATATCCTAGACCAACTTGAAATGGTAAAATATTTTCCTCTTTTCCTTTTGAAGGACGAAGGCAATTAAATTGTTCCTATGGTGTCACTGGCTGAAGTGGAGGGGGATCTTAAGCAGATGGCCAAGGACAAAATCCCTAGTCCTATCGGATGGCCAGTGGAATTCTTCATCTCCTTTTTTGATCTTGTGGGAGGTGAGTTACTTGAATTGGTTGAATTCTCTTGGACTGGATGCCATATTTATGGAGCTCTAAACTTTACTTTTGTCACACTTGTTCCAAAGTTTGACAAACCTAAGTCTTTTTTTTTCTCCCCATAACGCTGTGTAATATGGGTTATAAAGTGATCATTTAAATAATTGCGAACAAGATCATGCCTTTCTTGGAAAATTTGATCTTAGCTGAACAATTTGGTTTCATCCCGGGGAGACAGATTTCAGACGTTATTGCCATTTCTCAAGAGTGTTTTCATTCCATTCAAATTAAGAAGAAAACTATTCTAATCCTCAAAATGGATTTGATTAAGGCATGTGATCGAGTTAATCGGGATGTGATAAGGATGATCCTTCTTCAGATTGGGCTACCTTTATTGGTTTGCAATTGGATTATGGCATTTGTATCTACTACGAATATGGTTGTTATGATTAATTGTTCACCTACTCGTTTCTTTAAAATTTCAAGGGGCATGTGCCAAGGTTGTGCTTTGCCCCTATCTTATTCTTGCTCATCGTTGAAGGGCTCATCATATTGATTAATTTAGCGAAATGTGAAGGGAAAGTTGAGGGCATAAAATTTTCCGGAATCCTGCATATTACTCACTTGATATATGTTGATGATGTCATGTTATTTGGTGTGGGGGATATGAATACTTGGTGTCGTTATCAGGAGATCCTTACTATCTTTTACAGAACTTATGGGATGGAAATCAAGTAGGAAAAGTCGACTTTCTTTTTGGATCCCGGATCAGCTGATTTGGGTGGGTAATTGGCTCAAGTTTTCCCTTTCAAAAAGGAGAGCTTGGACTTTGGGCTGAAATACCTAGGGTTTATACTCAAGCCAAACAAGTATCACTCAAAGGATTGGGGTTGGTTGGTTAAAAGGAATGATAAAAGGATAAATAATTGGTCTTATAGATTCTTATCTATTGGAGGAAATTTTCCACGAATCAAATCGGTCTTGGTTTCCATTCCAGTTTTTGTTGTTCTTGTTTGCATTGTTGCCATAGTCCATCCTGCATGCTATCCGACAAAGGATTTGTAATTTTATATGCTTTTGGTTCCCTTGAAAATTCATATTATCATCTGGTTTCCTGGGAGAGATTAGTTATGCCGAAGGCTCTGGGTGGTTGGGACATTAAAAATTTAAGTTGTTTCAACTGCTCGTTAGTCATGAAGAACTGTTGGAGGGATATACTAGTTAAAGGCATCTGGTAGCAGGTTATCATGACAAAATACATGAAAGGTTGACCCTTTACCATTTGGTTCAAGTGTGCTCCAAAAGCTTGGAGGGGTGTCTCCTTTTTCTGGAAGGGATTTATGAAAGTCTACCATTGGATAAAAGGAAAATTGGTGTGGAAGCTAGAGAATGGAGTTATTGTTGATATTGGTGTTGACCCCATTATGGGTTGTAGTGCACCTTTTACTCTCATCATTGAGTTGTTGTAAAACTTACATGATTAGGCATCTATAGTGTTGATCAGGTTGTTAGGCTTGGGGGAGCATCTTGTTATGGCCCTTTTTGGCTTCAAGCTTCTGACTTAGGGTTGCAGGGGACTATGGGGTTTGAATGGGATTCTTTTATCATCTACCTCAATAGAGGAGGCATTAGGCTATCCTTGGAAGAGGATGTTGTCATTTAGGACTAAAATAAGGCTGATGGAAAGTTGACAGCCAAGGAGGCCTATTTGTTTCTAGAACGGTCCCAGGTTGATATAATCCTAGCTTGGTGGTCCACTCGTCTTTGGAGGTGGAATTTTCCTCTAAAACTCAATTGTTTTTCCTGGTTCTGCTTGGAGAACCAAATCTTATCTTGGGAAAACTTGGAGAAGAGAGGATGGGTGGGCCCTAGGTTGTGTGTTCTATGTGCAAAGAATGGTGAATCAGTTGAGCACCTTTTTTTTCATTGCCCTATCAACAATCTTGTTTGGTTGAAGACTTGCTCTATATTGTAGGTAAAGGGGACCCGGGGCATGGACTGCTTTTCTCAAAATTTTGTTGCGTGGAACCAAAATGTCAAACATCATATGATTCTTCCAATATTTGTTTGCTGACAGATTTGGAATATGAGAAATCAAGTTATCTTCCAGGTTGTTCCTCCAAACTTACACTTTTTCATCTTGAAGAGTTTGGGTATGTACAAGGATTCCCTTATGGATCAGACACCTAGTAAGACAAGAGTCCTTGTGGGGCCTACTCTTTCGATGGGGAAATCCACAAGTTTCTTTTATGGTGTGTCTTAGGAGGGCGTGGGAGGCTGTCGGGTTATGCCCAAGGTCAATGAAGGTCATCGCTTTCATCTTATGCTTGGTTGTGGTAAAGATACAAACACCAAATCGAAGTTCCTAGTGTTATGGGTGTTGTTACAGTTTTGTTGGCTAAATGGGATTGTTTTTCTTTATATTTTTGGGAACTCCTTGACTATCATTAATTGGTTCAATGGGAAGTCAAGTCTAGGGTCACTCTCATTATCCAATTGGGTTGCTAGAATTGTGGGGTGTCACCCTCTAGATTGCTTTCTTAAATGTCTTACCGCATGAAGGGGGGATTGCATGATAACACAACTAAGTCCTAGTGGTTTCATTTAGTAGGATTCACACCTAGTGGAATGACAAGAACATTTGGGGAATATCCTATGAAATAAAAGAGTTATGGGAGAAAACAGAAGAAGATGTTGAGCAACATTGGTTTCTTTGTAAGGCCATATGGATATCTAAGGGGATTTAGGATGCCTCTTAGTTAATAGAGTTTTAGACAATTTTTAGATGAAGAGTGCCACAATGGTACAAGAAGTTTGTTGAAACCTTCCTCTATACTATTTTACAAGAAAAGTACACCCATTGAAAATATAGGAGGTGATTGCATTGAAAAATCATATTACAACATTTTTATTTAATTTTTTCACCTAGGCTAAGATATTGTGTTAGCACTTGTCACGTCCCCTCCCCTCTACCTTGTCGAGGAGAGGACGCAACTGGACTGTTGCTGCTATCAAAACAAGAAATCTAGCCCCATGAACATAATAATAAAATGCATTGAAGTAAAATACATGTACAAATGCATTATACATGAAATATACAGCGGAAGAAAATCATTCATTCAAGCATTCATCATGTTCATAATAATTTATAAAACAAATACGTTGCAGATAAATAGCTATGTCATTGCAACGTTCCACCCAACCATAGGCTAGTGTGCTCATCTATATCTCAACACCACTTCCACCCCCAAGCTGGGCATGATTCCCACAAGGAATAAGGGAACAACAATAGGCTCACACATAGCCAAAGACATTCAAAATTCAGCCTAGCCAAACTTCACATCAAGACACAGTCAAACCAACCTACAGTTGGTTTTGTTAGAATGCTAAAGAAATGGAAGGGTATAATTGCTAAGCTAGTGAGATCAACCACAAAGCCATGGACACCTACACAAGATCTAGCTTGGCCTCCATAATTCCTACACCACCCAACACAAGGAAGTATTCCCTTCACTGCTACATAGTTCCCTCAGGCCATACCTTCCCTTCTAGTGCTCTTTAGGGTGTGCAAAAAGGATTTGCCATCCCCTCTTGATATGTCTATGAGGTTCCTCTCTTCACTAGATTTACCAAGCCAATCCTGGGCCTCTTCCACTCCTAACTAGTTCAAACCAACACAAAGTTTTACAGAACAACAACATACAAATGCTGGGTATGAACAAAAGCTTCCTGGGAGCCAAAAACAAAAATGGTAAAAAGGGGAAAACACCCAGGGAGGAAAATCTATTTTTAGGAAATGCTCATGGACATTATAGGAGAAAAAACAACCTCCATTCACACCCAAATTGTGAAACCAAATTCAGAAAATGCCTATGGGCATTATGGGAGCAAATACAACCTCTATAAGCCCCCAAATCATGGTTATCCTCTGCCCATTCATTGAACAATATAAAAATGGGTTTTCCCAACCATGGAAATGAGGAAACAACAACAAAACATGAAGGAGAGAGCCCAGCCACTGAGAATTACAAAAACGACTTCCCAGCCATGGAGAAAATGAAGGAAACTGTTGAAAATGTGAAGGAAATGCACAGGTAGCTCCAGCTGCGTCAGAGAGCAAAATGCATGGGTGAATAATGGATTGGGCATGCATTTCTAATCATTTACTTGCCCCATAAGTCAAAAACATGATTTCCAAAAATGGGTGGCTTCCCCAATTCGAAATTGACTGCCATACTCTTCCCACCCCAAGGCATTAACTACACCAACCAATTTCTGGAAAAAAATAAATGATTGGGCACAAAAGAAAAAATGGGTAGTTGACAACTTTATGGTTCTCCCATTGACATTTGGCTTTACCCTATTGGATCAAGGGTTTGAATACCCNATTTACATGATGTCCAAAATTATATTGTGGCTGGATAACACATGAACCATCGGCATCAATTTTAATTGCTGGACATAAAACACTAAATCCATGGTGGGGCCTTTGCTTTGAACTCCACACTGTGATTTAATAATGCTATTTACATCATATATAATTTAATTCAATTGGGGTCAAAATTGGGTATTACATTCCCCTCCCCCTTACAACAGCAATGTCCTCGGTGCTTTACAAAATTAAACAAAAATGCTATACTGGCACTACCTCAGTGCTCTACAAAATTGAACAAAAATGGACGTGCCAATCGCATGGCATCCTCCGTCTCCCACGTAGCCCCTTTAGGACCATAGTGCTTCCTCTGCACGTTTACCTGTCTAATGGAACGATCTAGAACTCCTCCTTGGTTCCATTACGTGGTTGTCTTGCATACGAACTCCTCCAAGTCCTTGATTGCATGCATCAGTACACACCACGAGATCTTTTTCTGGGTCTTGGAGAATCCTTCTCCTCGGCTTGGAACATTTCCAATGTATTTGGAAACCAATAATACCTATGCTTAAGCCCCAAGTGATGAGTCAATTCTCATGTCAGATTCACAGGAATTTTCAAAATCATAGATGAATCACGTGCACATGAATATCGACATAAAATCAACAAAAAGTTGCCAAGTGAACCAAATACTTATCTACATAAGTATCTTCTTTTGGCTCCATGGGTATCCGACTTTGTATTTATACAACTATCGCACCCATAAGACCTGCCCCACCCCACACATGGATGGTACCTCTTCTCTACTATATAGTCCCTCGAGCATACCCACCCTTCTTGTGCTCTCTAAGGTGTGCATTGAAAGGTAGCCAAGTTTTTGCAAGCCTCATATCACCTGTGAAAATATCTCTCAACTAAGATCTTGCATCCCCGCTCTAGAGCCTAACACCTCTCTAGGTGCTCACCAATCTCAGGTGCTTCCTTTTCGGACACCACAATGAATTAATTCACATGTCAGATTCATTCCTATAGGATTCACTCCTTGATAAGATTTTCAAAATCATAGCTGAATCATTATGCACATTTGTATTTATAGAAACTCAACACAAATTTACTAAGTAACTTAAATAGTTATCTATATAGCATCTCTCGACCGAGGTCTGGCAGCCCCACTTTAGAGCCTAACACCTCCTTGGTGCTCAATGGAAGCTCTTGTCTTAAGGGCATAGCACCTCCTCCAAGTGCTCAGCAAGCTCAGGCTCTTCCTTTCTGAACACCATAATACCTAGGGGTTATTCTCTTCATGGAGCCCCCACTCTCGTGACAGTCCCCTTACACGACGTGAATGGGTGCGTAAAGAAGTCTATCTAGATGTCTTACACCCTGGCGTCCCTAGTGATCCATACTGGTGCCTAGCTGGTGAGGGGGGGAGAAGCCATGTACCCAAGTACATCCTTCCATTGGAGTCATCTATCCCAAACACATCCTTCTGAGAAGCTATGTACCCCAAGTACATCCTTCCGAGAACCATGTACCCCAAGTGC
This sequence comes from Pseudotsuga menziesii, assembly GCA_001517045.1. Classification (NCBI taxonomy): domain Eukaryota; kingdom Viridiplantae; phylum Streptophyta; class Pinopsida; order Pinales; family Pinaceae; genus Pseudotsuga; species Pseudotsuga menziesii. The sequence continues at coordinate 365,371 of LPNX010210558.1, forward strand.
ATCCTTTCGAGGAGCTATGTATCCCAAACACATCCTTCTGAGAAGCTATGTACCCCAAGGGCGTACTTTCATCATCTCACCTGTGTTACATACAAGCATGTAGTTCACATGAGATCTCATCATAAAAATTTCAATCATAGGTTTTCAAATCTATTTCATGCATACATGATTTTCCAAATATCAAACAATCAATAACGTTGATAGTTAAATAAAAATCCAAATTCACAATTCTGCTTCCCACATAAAAAATTATATTTTTGCAACCATGAGGCCATCCTCATATTGTTTGGATTTTGCAAGTGGGAGTACTTATCCCCTACTTACACGTGCTGCCCAAAACCTGGACATCCACATACAACATGTCATCTTGACACCATTTTAGATCATCCAAACACTCAATAGCAATCAACAAGAAAATTTGAAATTTGAAATTTAAAATCTATTCTATTTAGAGGTTAGATTTTAGTCATGAGGTCCTTCTCATAGTGTTTGGCCTTGCACATGGTATATTCCTGGCTTGGTTTCATTGGGTGCAACCAAACTGCCCTATCCAAGGTATTCTACCTGCAGTCTTCAGGTATCAATGTCCCAAGCACTCCTTGGATGAATTCTTCAATGAATCTCCTGTAGTATCCTACAAGTCCCATAGAAGGTCTTACATCTGTCACCTTCCTTGGAGTTGGCCAATTCATAATGGCCTCAATATTCTCAGGGTCCACAGATATGCCCCTCTTCTGAGATAATGTGACCCAAAAAATGAATTCTATCCCTATAGAAGTCATATTTGCTCAACTTCGCATACGGCTGATGCTCCCTGAGCAATTTCAATGTCAGCATCAAATGTTCTTCACGTTCTTCCTCATTCTTAGAATAAATAAGAATGTCATCAAGGAAAACAAGAACAAACTTGTCAAGATACCTACTGAAAACACTATTCACGAGGCACATGAATGTAGCTGGTGCCTCTGTGAGACCAAATGGTACCACTACAACCTCATAAGGCCCATACCTTGTTCTAAAGGTTGTCTTAGGAATATCTTCATCTTTGATCCTTACCTGGTGGTAACCAGACCTCAAGTCACCCATGGAAAATACTCTTGCTCCTCTCATTTGATCAAAGAGATCATCAACCCTAGGCAAAGGATATTTGTTCTTCACAGTGACTTTGTTCAATAGTCTGTAATCAATACACAACCTGAGTGTGCCAAGGAGACATACTTGTCTTGATGTACTTCTTCTCCAACAATTATTGCAGTCGCATCTTTAACTCTAGTAATTCTAGTGTACTCATCTTGTAGGGTGTCTTCGACATTGGTGTTGCTCCTGGAAAAATTTCAAATGTGAAATCAATGTCCCTCTTTGGAGGAATCCCTGGAACTTCACTAGGAAAAACATCCTTTAATTCCTGCAACACATGAAAGTCCTCCAACCTAGGGGTTTCATTATCTGCTACCTCCAAAACATGAGTTGCATACTGTCTGCAACCTTTCCCATAGAACTTCTTCAGCTGCATTAAACTCTGTTTCATGGCTGCATTCAATTGATTTTTCTCTTCCATAGCCTTGATCATCCTTTCATTTTCCTCTCTGCAACTCTGCAACTTCATCCTTAGGCTCCTTATGGTAGCTGCAATGTTTGGGGGAGTCTCTTGATTTTTGTTCTCATCAAATTATGTTTCAACATTCTTAACCTGAACATCTTCCCCCATAGCGCTTGCCTCGAGCTCGTAGGGATCCTGTGCATCACTCATGATGTAAATATTCTTGGCGTTGATCTTCTTGGTTGGACCAAGACCAACTTTTCAATATGCATTATGCATCTGCAAAATGTGTTCGGGAATACCATTGTTAGCTACATAACATTCTCAGGAATTTATAAATTACTTACCTGCATTTGGAAAAATCATATATTGACAGCTTGTCAAAACATATACCTTTCTTTCATAACAATGATTGTCTCAGGGACATGACGGGGGTCAAGGGGGCTTTCCCCCTTGTGGCTTCCTGCAGGGTGGGTCGAGGGCAACGTCCTCATTTTTTTTTTTGGTAAATATTTCATTTTCGCGCAATCTGGCGCATAAGTTTACAACCGTTTTTCATCTTTCTGGCACCTTCAAATCCCACTGAAAAACCTGTTGAAATTCTCTGTTTTGGCGATCTCAGCTTTTTCCTCCGATCGATGAACTCACCTTTTTCTTCTGATGTGTCGCAAAACTCATCGTTTCCTCCTGACGTGTCGACAGAACTCACCAAGTCCATTCGACGTATCGACAAAAACTCATCTTTTTCTGCCGACAGGAAATTTCAACACTTAGAAAATTTTTGAAAAATTTTCTTCTTTTCTTCATCGGTGAAACTCATCAAACTTTTTCGATGTGTCGGAAAAACTCCTCTTTTGCTCCCGACGTGTCGGCAAAACTCACCGATTTCACCCGACACATATCAACAAAACTTATCTTTTCTTGCCGACAGGGGAAATTTCGACAATTAGAAAAATTTTGAAATTTTTTCTTCCTTTCTTTCATCGGAGAAACTCATTGAGTTAGCCCAACATGCATCGATGAAATTCGCCCGACACACATCAACGAAGCTCAACTTTTCTTGTTGATATGGAATATATTCAAACACTAAGAAAAATTTTGAAAATTTTTCTTCCTTTTCACTGACATCGGTAGAACTCATTCAACTCAGCCGACACAAAAAATTTTACAAAAAAACTTGGGAAAATTTATGTTTTGCGGCGATATCGGAAAACCTTGCCGAGGTGTATCGGTGAAACTCATCGAGTTCACCCAACACACATTGACAAAAGTCAAACTTTCACGTCGATACGCATCGTTGCAATCTCGTCGACGAAACTCAACCAGCTCAACCAACATATCGACAAAACTCACCAAGTTTTGCTGACATGCAAAGCTTCAACACTTAGAAAATTTTCGAAAAAAAATTATTTCTCTTCCTTCTTTGTCGGCTCAACTTAGCCTTTCATGACGACATGTATCGGCTCAACTCGACCAACTCAGGTGACATAGAGAATTCCCAACACTTAGAAAAAAAAATTGGAAATTTTTTTGTCTGCTTCTTTTTCTACTGACCAAAGAGGGTAATCTTTCCTCTGTTAACTGCTCAACTTGGCCCAGTCAGTCCCAATGCTGCAACCATTTCTCTCATACCACACTATCATGTCCCCTCCCCTCTACCTCACCAAGGAGAGGACACGACTGGACTGTTGCTGCTATTAAAATAGGAAATCTAGCCCCATGAACATAATAATAAAATGCATTGAAGTAAAATACATGTATAGATGCATTATACATGAAATATACAACAGAATCAAATAATTTATTCAAGCATTCATCATGTTCATGATAATTTATAAAACAAATACGTTGGATAGATTAAACACAAGAAAATACTTATCTTGAGAAGAAGCTTCCCCGCAACTAGTTATGTCGCTGCAACGTTCCACCCAACCATAGGTTAGTGTGCTCATCAATATCTCAGCACCACTACCACCCATGAGCTAGGCATGATTCCCATAAGGAATAAGGGAACAACAACAGGCTCACACATAGCCAAAGAGATTTAAAATTCATCCTAGCCCAACTTCACATCAAGACACAGTCAAACCAACCTACAGTTGGTTTTCTCATACTACTAAGGCAATGGAAGGGTAGAATTGCTAAGCTAGTGAGCTCAACCACATATCCATGGACACCTACACAATATATGGCTTGGCCTCCACAATTCCTACACCACCCAACACAAGGAAGTATTCCCTTCATTGCTACACAGTTCCCTCATGCCATACCTTCCCTTATAGTGCTCTTCAGGGTGTGCAGAAAGGATTTGCCAGCCCCTCTTGATCTGTTTATGAGGTTCCTCTCTTCACTAGATTTACCAATCCAATCTTGGTCCTCTTCCACTCCTAACCAGTTCAGACCAACGCAAGGGTTTACAGACAACAACATACAAATGCTGTGTATGAAAAAAACATTCCTGGGAGCCAAAAACAAAAATGGTAAAGAGGGGAAAACACACTGGGAGGCAAATTAATTTTCAGGAAACTCTCATGCACATTACAGGAGCAAAAACAACCTCCATTCACACCCAAATCGTGAAACCGAATTTAGAAAATGCCTATGGGTATTACAAGCGCAAATACAACCTCTATAAACCTCCAAATCGTGGTTCTCTTCTGCCCATTCACTGAACAATACAAAAACGGGTTTTCCTAGCCATGGAAATAAGGAAACAACAACAAAAATGTGAAGGAGAGAGCCCAACCACTGAGCATTACAAAAACAACTTCCTAGCCATGGAGAAAATGAACGAAATTGTCGAAAACGTGAAGGGAAATGCACAGGTAGCTCCAACTGCGTGAGAGAGCAAAACATATGGGTGAATAATGGCTTGGGCATGCATTTCTATGCATTTACTTGCCCCATAAGTCAAAAACACAATTTCCAAAAATGGGTGACTTCCCCAATTCGAAATTGACTGCCATACTCTTCCCACTCCAAGGCATTAACTACCTCAACCAATTTCTGGAAGAAAGAAATGATTGGGCACAAATGAAAAAATGGGTAGTTGAAAACTTTATGGGTTCTCCCATTGACATTTGGCTTTACCCTATTGGCTCAAGGGTTTGAATACCCCCTCGTATTCCTTGTGAAATCATGCCCCCATCTCTTTAATGTTGCATTGACATAGCTAGTTGTGGGTATTTTTATTAATTACATATTTACATGATGTCCAAAATTATATTGTGCCTGGCTAGCACATGAACCATCATCATCGATTTTAATTGTTGAACATAAAATGCTAAATCCATGGTGGGGCCTTTGCCTTGAGCTCCACACCATGATTTAATAACTCTATTTACATCATTTATAATTTAATGCAATTGGGGTCAAAACCGGGGTATTACATCACTCATCTATATGTTATAATTATCAGAATAAATTTTGCAAAAACTTTAAAACCGAATATGTTGAATGCATACAAACTTCTTCAAATCCAAGGCCACCTTGACATAATATTATACTGTCACAAAAAATGATATCTAAGATTAAAAGTAATAAATAATAAAATAACAACAATAACTAGGATGGGCAGTTCATCTGGATAAGTTAAGCTTTATAATCCATCAGTGTAAAAGGTAGCTTACAATGAACATAATAACAAGGCTTCTCTCATGATAATTTGATAAGATATTTACAAAATTGTTTCTGGAGGAATAAACTACAAAAGGGTGGATGTTAAGATGGATCACTAGTCAAGAACGGACTCGTTAGAAAGCAATAAGGAAAAAGCGTCATCATCTTCCGCCCTTCCCTTTCAAGCTTGGCGATGGTTCCCTCTCGGAAGATATGGGTTGCCTGGTTATGGAGACTTTGTGCTTGAGCATTTCGGTGCCCTCGACTTGCCAGGTACCATTTCCCATCACCTTTGTCTTGGTCCTTGATTTCTCCCCTGGTGACTGTCCTTCACTCGCTCTGTTATTTCGGTGTATAGGTGGTTTTAGGGTTTATTTGGCTTCTGTCAACCTGCAGCCGACAACTTATTGGATTCCCTCCCCTTACCAGGGGGACTAGTACCAACCAATTCAAAAACATGGGAAAGATATCATTCTTATCAGTCGCTCTGGTGTTCTGGGTTGCTGTCTGGGGTTTGGGTTTTTTTTAGCTTTCTGGGTCTATCACCCTGCATGGGTTTATCACATCTTTATGTGATCTTGTTACTCCATTACTGTCAGCATGAGCGGGGTTGACTTCTGTTATTTTTTGCATTTCTCCCGGGTTTCGTGGGTCTAGTCCTTTTTCCTCGGTTTCTACCGACTTACCCCTTTCTTGTACTATTTGCTTGGAGTTCCAGAACTTTCTACTGTCTTCTGATGGGTTTCTTACTGTTCTGGTGGTTATCACTTTGATAGTTTTTTATTTGGTGGGTTTTTCCCCTTTCTGGTTTTTCATCCTTGGTTGGTCTATGGGATACTTCTCTAAGTCTCTTTGTGGTTTTGGGTTTGGACAGTTTCCGGGCTCGATGCTCCTGGGCTGTTTTTTGGGTTCTCGTCCCTTTCCTTGTCTTTCGGTGGTGGTGGGTTGCCCCTGTGGACACATTGGTGGTTGAATTTGTAGCTCCACCACATGGATGACATTGGGACCTCCTCTCACTTTCATCATAAACGTCATGCTCGGAATATTAAAACCCTTGATGGACGATTTCAATTTGTCCTTGGACACGATATTTTTATGGATCGGGTTTCCTCTCTATGCTCTCGCACTCTGGTGGGGCATCTTAAATATTGTAGATTAGGTAAAAAGGCATGGATTGACTGGGATTCTGAGTACTGGAAGCCATTGTTGACGTATATTCCCACTATTAGTCTCCTTTCCAATGGTTGGATTGTCTTTGTTTTTCTCGACGCGGCTCATGCTTCTCTCATTCTTGACAAGATGTGGCGTATTGGCCCTGGGTCGCTGGTTCTGGGTCGATGGCATTCTCACTTTGATCCCCTTAAGGAGTGGGTGATGAAACACCATCTGTGGGTTTTAATGCCTCATCTCACCTTCCCACTCTGGAATGTGAACATTCTCGAAGGTATAGCTAACACGATTGGACAATATGTGGTTGTAGATGAGGATTTTCACCTTACCTTTGACAAAAGAGTGGCACGGGTTCTTGTCGAGCTGGACGTCTCTCATGGTTTGCCTACAGAGGTGGATATATTATGTAAAGACCGTCTCTTGGTGCAGAGACTTGATAATCTCCATGTTCTCTTTCACTGTAGTATTTGTCGCGACATTGGTCACCTCCAGCGGTCTTGTCCTTCTCTCAAGAAAGCTTCTGTTGACTCTAGCCTGGCTGTCTCTCCCCATGCTAGAGCACTGATATCTTCCTTTCCTCCAGAGCATTCTCAAAAAGGTATTTACTCTTAGTCACTATCACTCTTCGATGATGTTTCTGATTCTATGCTTTGCGATATTGATGCTTTGGTGAAGACCTCGGCTGCGGTACGACCTCCTGTTTTGGCCTCTGTGGTGACTCCCCCTTTGGGTGATCTTTTGGATTCCTAGTTGGTAGACTCTATGAACCCTGTGTCTGGTAATATGCCTTGCTCCACTCTGACCCCATTGACCCTTTCTTTGGCTTCACCTGATCGAGACCCTGAGGAGAGTTCCACCCCTTTCGCTCCTCCTCTTGATACTGCTTATGAGATCTCTCCTGTCCCTTCTCTATGTCTTCCCACTTTTGCATCCACAAACCCTTAGATGCCTCCTCTCACCTCCCTTTTGGACTTTCCCCCCCTCCCATCGGCCACCACTTCTCCTCCTTTACCTTGCTCTCCCCATAGCCCCATATCCTCTCCTTCTTTCTTTGATCCCTCCCTTCATAAGTCTTTATCCATTTTCTCTGCTACTACTCCCTCCTCCCCGTCTACTCTCCCCCTTAATTCCATTTGATTTGAGAACGTGACTGTTAGAAAGAAAAATAAGGAAAAGAAGGGTCTGCCTGCAGATCTCTCCTCGACCTCTCCTCCTTATATCCCACTCTCGGTTTGCATTAAAGATGCTGCCATAGGGTCATCTCACCGGGGACTTAGAGCACCTTCGTCCCCCCCACTGTTCCTTAATGTTGATCCTCTCCCTTAATGTTAGGGGTCTGGGGGGTAAGACCAAACTGTGCAGCGTTCATTCACTTTTTTTTGCTATTCGTCCGGACATGATTCTACTTCAAGAGACCATGTGTAGCTCTTACCCTGCTCTTCATGCTTTCTCTAAGCTCTTCCCCAACTGGGAGTTTTGTGCCACTAGTGCTTTTGGCCTCTCGGGTGAACTCCTGACTGCTTGGGACCCCCATAAAGTCAGATGTAGGGAATTTGAAACTGCTGTTGGTATCCTTGTGAAGGATATTTTTCGAGCTATGAATGATCCTTTAGACATCCTCAATTGCTATGGTCCCTACGGTGATTGGGTCCTTTTCTGGGATAGGGTTCTTAGAGGGGGGTTACTGAACTTACCTCATTTTATCTTGGGTGGGGATCTTAACTTGACCCTGAATGCATCTGAGACTTGGGGCAAGCGTGCAGTCCTTGATCCTCTCTCCTCACATTTCAATCATCTCTTTGATTCTGTGGGACTTATTGATATTACCCCTCCTTGCTCAGGTCCCACTTGGAGAAATGGTCAGTTTGGGGAGGAGGGAATCATCAAGAGACTTGATAGATTCTGAGTGTCCTCCTCCTTGATCCCTTTACTTGCTTTCCACCGTGTTAGGACCCACCTGGCAGACATTTCTAATCACTACCCTATCTGTTTTGAATGGAACAAATCACTTGGGTCTTGTAATTACCCTTTTAAATTCAACCGTTCTTGGCTCTTGGACCCGAACTTTAGTTCCTGGATCACCAATCGATGGCCCAGTTTGTCTCCTGTATCTCAGGGTTCTGCTTTGGACCTCCTTTCACACAAGCTTTGTATCCTCAAGAAGGATGTTAAGGACTGGACCAAAGATAAAAGTTCCTTTCTAGAGGCTGATTCTCATAGGTTGGATAGGGATATATGTTCCCTCCTCTCTAGCTCCAACTATGGTATCCTTACATATGAGGAACAGTTGACCTTATCTCAACTCAAATCATATAGGAAGAGACTTTTGGATCACTACCTTCTGACCTGACAGCTCAAGAGTCGTGCCAAGTGGGCTCTGTATGGTGACTCAAATACTAAATATTTCCATGCCCTTGCATCTGGTAGAAGGAATCAAAACTCCATTTGGTCCCTATCTGATGATGAGGCACATGTCATAGATGATGAGGTGTTATAGCTGATTTTACCACACCAGGTGAATCACACTTGTATGGCCTCCCCCTGTCCATCTTCAGACTCCTTAGACCCCTTGGACCATTTTTTGTCCTTTGATGTTTCCTAGACCATCCCTATAAACATGTGAAAATTGCTATACATGACTTTTAAACCCCTTATTGCGTATATACGCGGGTTTGACCCCTAAAACCACGTACATCAGGATGTGTACAAAATCCAAATCCTTTTGGAGTTTTCCTTGACATGGATCCGACTCACTTGTCTCTTGGCCTTCCATATGCCTTGAGATCGCTCGGATTCGACCTTTTATCACCCCTTTGAAAAGCTATATAAGGAACTCTTTGGATACATTGAAGGCATAAGAGAATTGAGAGCAAAGAAACTATAGTCCATTATTGTCGGAACTTGTGCTTAAGTCTGCATCCCTTTGTCCCTTGGAGCACTTTTGTGTTCTTCCCAAGCTTGCCTTTTGCTTGTGAGCTTGCTATCGGGAGATGGAGGATTGAGGTGGTGGAGGCCCAAGTGGGCGATTCAGTTTCTCTGATTCGCAGAGTGCCGACATAGGTTGTATTCATTGTAATCTCTGATTTTATATTAATAGAAATAGCTTTTCCTGTCCAATAATGTATGTTTGAATGAATATTTTATCCATGGATGATTTCAAATGCTTATTTATTGTTGATTGTATATGCTAGAATAGATCTAACACCAATATATATAGTATGCTTGTCTTGTTTACTTGTTGTTGAGGAAGTGATTCATCAATTCAAGTAGAAACAAGGATCTACTTCAACCGTCCGGAATAAGGTACGAGGTCTAATCCTTTAGTGTTAGATATTTGATTTCTATTTCCTATTGGAAAGGATTGATTTCTGGAGTCAAGCTGTCTGTTGTGGTACCCCAAGCCATAGGAATTTCTCTCTGTAACAGAATTGGCGACTCCACTGGGGAGTTCCTAGTAGTTGTCCTTTGGGGGTTTTCTATCGGCATTTAATGACTTTGAATTGCTCTTTTTTCTCTTGTTTCTGTGTCGGGTTTGGGGGCATGTTTGCCTGGTAGTGTCTGATTGGTGTGAAGTTTGTCTCAGCTTGTCTGTTTGCCTTTATTTTCATGCACCTTTCTTCCTGTACACGAGTTTTTAACTCACAGTCGCGTATATACGTGGGTTTCACTGCTATTTCCGTGTACACATGCGAGTTTACTGCGAACAATCGCGTATGCCCTTAGTTTTTCCTTCTAGAGGAAGATTGATTATTGCTGGGTGAATTTGGATGATTGCTGAGTCTCCTTTGATACTGCTAGAGTCTGTATACACCTCTGTTTCTGACCAGAGACATTTTTTTTAGGGTAAAATTTCTTTTTTGAAGAATGTTCTTGTCGTTGCATTTTTTTATTTTTTGTTTTGGGATTAGTGCATTAGATTTCTTTTACCGTAGTACTTTGCTTGAGTGCTGCTTGAGTGTGCTTGCAGAGTCTAGGGGTTGTAGAACCATTATTTTGCTTTAGTATCTCATTTTTATTTCAAAAAATCCAAAAATATTTGATTATCATTATGCATTGCATCTTGCATTTTGTATAGTACTTGCACTAGATTTGCTTTGGAGTATTAGTCAAGATTTCATATAGGAAAGTTTGCATCTATCATTCGAAGAAAGTTGTGCATTTCACGTAGTAGCATACCCTGTTTTTCATGGACACAATGCATTTGCATTGATTGTTAGGTGTGCATTTTGCTTCATGTTGTGTCATAACGCCATTAGTTGCACGGCCATATACCTCTTTTGAGTAATAAAGGCAATTAAAATCAACGCTTAATTAAAATGAACTACACTATTTTATTTTATAGGGTTCACCAACAAGATTAGGTTTTAGGGTCTTGGAATAGTTCATTGTGAGTAAATTCTCCAAGACCACTAAACAACAACATGTATGTGTTTGTCCAGGTGAGTGTGTGAAATTCCTTGGTATAGCCAGTGTTTCTTAGGATCCTTCTCTCAAAAGGGAGTTAAGCACGAGGCAGTGTGAGCGGTTATTGATTGGGATGACCCCTAGTCATAACTGAGTAGCACTAGAGATATTTCCAAGATTGTATTCGTATATGGGGGATCTTTCGAGAGTTTCGGGCTTTGCTACCCTGCCCATACGGTCAATCCTGCCTGCGACTGTCCGCCTGAGCATTGATTATATTGAGGTGACCTTAGTTGCCTTACCTAGGATATTGAGGGGGTACTCTGCAAGGGTTATTCTGCGGGTGTCCCGACCGGGTTGGGGTCGAATAGCACAGTCTCTTTACGCGTTGAAGCTGAGGGCCACAATAATTGGTTACGTACATCCGCTTGTTGTGTATGGGAGTCTCAAGCCTCTCTTAGGCGAGACATACCTGCTTCATTCGGGAGGTCATTTATCCTACCCTTGATTGCTTGTGTTTGGATTTAGATTTTATTGGTGTATGCTTTGTGCACGTTAGCTTGCCTAGGGTTTACGTAGATAGAGAGTCTTTTATATTTTTTGAGTCATTGTGGATTCGAGTGCGGCGCCTTGCCGTTCTCGTCGTTTAACAGGACTTCCGCCTTCTACATTTCCTCCTCCTTTGAGAGAGAGTGATAGACAGTCTAGGAAGACTAATTCGCACATTGATTCACACACGATGGGAGACCATGTTGAAGGTATTCCTGAACCACCTTCTCCCATTCAAGTGGAAGATGGGGAGTTTACTCCTAACTATGATCCTTCACCTGATTTGACTGAGTTAGGTACTTTTCATGATGGACCTACTTACTCTAGTGTTGATCCCCCATTGACACATCGTCGGTATGGAATGCCGGAAGATGATGAGACTCATTTTGAACTTGCGAGCACTAGTTATGGTAGTTATGTCATGTCTGGTTTTCCCACACATGATTGGCATTTCATGTCGAGTCAGAGTTTGAGCCTAACACTATGCCTGGGGGCACTCTCATTCCTTACCATGCGGAGAGGTTTGGGAGCACAAGTCACATTGCACCTTCCATCCGGGCGGTGGAAGCTACATCGCATATTCCTCCTAGGCCTAGGGCTAGTGATCCTATTAGGATACTAGATCCAAGACGAGTGACTATAGGGAACAACACATACATAATTACACAGGTCCCTTCGCCCTCTGTCCCTAGTTCTTCGAATGTTCACCCTCCACCTCATTCACATGGTCCTTCGGGCCGGAATGTTGCTACGAGTCAGGTCTGTACTGCTGTTACTCGACTAGTTGTGTCTCAAGTTCAAGTACCGCCATTTGTTTCGGGAGGTCGTGTTCATACTTCTAGAGGTCATGTTACTGCTTCCGAAGTGTATATTCCTACTTCCGGAATGTATATTCCTACTTCCAGAACGTATATCCCTACTTACAGAGTGTCTCATGGGACATCTCATGCGATGACTTATGGACCTTGTTATGGGATGCAGTATGGACAGGGTTCTTCACCTTATGGGTACGGGTATCAACAACCCGCTTATTCTCCAAATTACGACTTTGTAGCTCCAAATAGTCAAGGTACACCACACTATGGTGCTTCTATGCCACCCTATACGGGTCAAACATGAGGAGGGCACTATGGTCAAGGCCATGGTGGTTATGGTAATCAGACCTATGTGAATCAGAACTATCAGGGAGCGGTCCATCGACCTACTCATCCTAGGCTCCCTTTCCTCACAACGCTAAATCTTCCTGACTTGTTGAGATTGACGAACGATCCTGTAGCTCATGACCCGGCTTGGAGGGCTGTCCCTACTAAGCTTCCCTCGGACATACCCAAATTCGAGGGCAAACTGGGAGAGGATCCAAGCGAACATGTTACTACCTTTCACCTATGGTGCTCTTCAAATTCCTTACACCAAGATTTGATCCGTTTAAGGTTGTTTCAACGCACCCATACAGGGTCTGCCGCAAAATGGTATATAGAGCTACCTAGGGGGGCATTCGCTTTGTTCGATGACCTAGTGATGACTTTTCTTAACCACTTCCAGCTACCAGTGCGTTATGACATTTGTGCGGAACTCTTGTCGACATTTTGACAGGATAAAGCCACACATATCTTGGATCATATCCAAGAGTGGCACAGACGGAAGAGGTTGATTAAAGCCTTTATACCGCCGAAATTCCTCCTTGAATGGTTCCTTAAGTCGTTATTTCCTTATATAGCGAAGGATGTTTCTACATCCGGAGTGCAAAATGAGGAACAAGCCATTTTTAGGGCGCAGGAACTAGATTTGATTTATGCTCAATCCGGTTTGTTATATGAGATCATTCCCAATGCTCCACATTCTAGTTTCGATCCCAAAGTTAAACCTGGACCACATGCCGATGGCATTGTTGGTTGTGCAAGTGCTAAACCTGCAGATTCAGTTGCAAAACAAGTAAGTCAATTGTCAATCAACCAATTTGATTCGGGACAAGCCACGACTTCATCTCAACCCACCCAAACGGTGAGTGTGCTTTCGGTGCAATCATCGGACCAGAAGGGTAACCAACAACCTGGAAGGAATAAAAAAAAGGGTAAGAACAATCGTAAGGGTGGGAATAGGAATGAAAATGCTAATAATAATGACAAGAACACCTGTAATACTGGGGGGGACAAGCAAGCTAAACGTAAGGTTAAATTTCCTTGCAAGTTGTGTAAGGAAGATCACCTCACTTACTTGTGCCCTCGTATCAATGAAGCCTCGAGATTCTTAGCGCAGGGCCCAACTGTGCTGACTAACCCTTTACCTCACAATCAAAACATGAACTCGAGGACCCATGATCAATCTAGTGGTGATCAAGATCTGCCGGAGGGTAGTGGTCGTGGTTGCATTAACATGGTATGTGCTGCGAAAGTTGTGACCCGTGCGAAGGACTATGGTTCATCACAACCCAACCCAGGAAAGGAACCTGATCCACCAGGGACCCCTTTGCGTATTGAAAAACCTGTGGATAAACCTAAAGTTGCACCTCACATTCCTAAGGGAGTCCTTAAGCATTCGGGGCACAATCCTAATGCCTGAGCCTCCCAGAACTATTCTGTTGTCGAGGATTTGGGCTACACTCCTTGTGCGATGTCTGCACTAGAAGTACTTCAGAGTTGTCCTTCACAAAGGAAGGCTTTGCTTTCTGCCCTTGGTGTGAATGATGATAATTCTTCCTCCGTGATTAAATTTGAAACCGCAGGACTTCAGCCTTGCTTACCTTACTATGTGTCTCTTTTGATTCATGTAGAATGTCTCAACATGACCATCAAGCACACTGTGATTGACGAAGGCGTTGCTGCTTCTGTGATGTCTTTATCATGTTGGAAGGGTTTAGGTTCCCCTGAGTTGTCTAAATCTGCGACCATGTTAACTGCGTTTGATGGGAGATCATTTAGGCTATACGATATCCTTCCTTCCCTTAAGGTCCGTTTGGGAGGGAAGACCATTGCGATAGAGGTCGAGGTGGTTGATGCACCCCTTGACTACAATCTCTTGCTAGGTAGGAATTGGATGTACAGTATGCAAGCTGTAGCTTCTTCACTATTTCACGTTGTATGCTTTCCATTTAATGGGAATATAGTTACGATTGATCAAATTTCATTCAAGAATTCGTCAGTTACCGCATCTTCGGGAGCTTTGATCCCGATTGTAGAGCACTCTTAGCTGGAAACCGGGAGTGTGGGTGTGGGCATGTATCCATCCCTCATGGGAAGCTTTAGCTGTCCTGCACCTATCCTTATGATAGGGTCTAGTTCCGATGAGGCTTCGACATCTGTGAGATTGGTGTCTTTTCACACGAGTCATATGGAAGATCCTTGGATTCTTCCTACACCGAATACTTTGAGTGAGCCCATCGTGACGGACGTGCTGTTGCCTGCAACTATGGTAGCTTATCAAGCTAATCTTGGATGTGTTGCAGAGCCTAGTCGTTCCTCTTCACGGACAGAGGAGGAGGACCCATATGTGTGGCCTGCATGGGCAGTACAGTCTTCTCACGCGCACGACTGCCTTGATAGTGTTTTTCCTTCAGACGAAGCGATTATTCACTACTACATTTCGATCCAAAATCCGACGGTTACTTCCGACGGCGCGTGGATTTTTTCTTTTAAACCTACCAAAAATCAGAAAGTTAATTTTTTTTTAAAAACTTTTGGCCATAAGCATCGCTTAAGCGATGGCGCATCAAAAAAAATCATCTTTTTGGTCATGGTGCTTTCCATTCTTTGTTTATTTCCGCTTAAGCGATGGCGCATAAAAAAAAAGATCATTGATTAAACATTTCACCTTCACTAAAGCTTCATTTCATCGTTGGAATGTTTGAGCTGGATTTTATCCGTGAACAAGAGAACTGTGGTTCGATTCGCATCGAGTCTGATATAGATTTTGTTTTTGAGCCTCTTGTACAAAGTCCAAGGCGCTCGGACAGCTTGTTCCACCGCCGATTACCACTGCCGGAGCGCGGCTGGACGAATTTGGTGGACAAACGTTTAGATTCGACGTCAAGGTCTAAATTGCCAAGAATCGGTGTAATTTGATGGAGGATGGCTTAAACCGTGGCATGGCATGCGGTAAGACTTCTAAAACTGCTAAGATTTGTGAATTTGTGAATGATTTTGGTTGAAAATATGTTAAAATTGGAAACATTCTAGTTTATTTGCCGGTACACGGCAAGATTGTTCGAGCCGCTGTTATTGTTGAGGCTGCGATGGTTTTGTTAAGTTTTTCTGCATTCGGCAGGTGTTCTTTAGGGCTTTTTTGGTTCTTTTTGGCTAAGGTGCTGCTATAATTGGCGTAGTATGTGTGGAGCCTGGAGCCTGGGCTGGAGATACCTCGAACTGCTCTGATTTTTGGGAGAAGCTATTTTTAATTAAATTTTTGGAAGCATTTAGTTACAGGGAAAGAGAGGTTCTTAAAGAGGTTCAAAACCCTCTTACCGCCCAACATATCTCTTATGCCTGTAGTAATGTGATCTTTAGTTGCCCTTCCTCTTCCATCCGTTATGAGTTGAATGGCATTTGTGCCGAGGAGTTTTCTGAAAAGGGAATTGCCCTTAGATAATAGCCTGAATCTGAATCTGATACGAAACATATCATTTTTTAAGAAACTGAACTTTGAAGGCATATTTGTCCATGAATTTAATAGTTCGTAAAGAAAAAATTTACATGGAAAAAGGGGATTTGGTGTCAATTTGAAACAAAACCAGTCTCTTTTCACTGATAATAAGACTATCACCATCTTATGGTAACATCGTAACTCTTTATCATCTTTTTATTCAGATCTTTTGGTTGGAAAGCACCATGACCAGAAATTTTGCAGTTTGAGCAACGAAAACGGGGAATGCTATTAACCAATACATCTTATTTCTGAGATAGATATGATGTCTATTCATAGTCTTAATACAGCTTGCAAGTGTTATTATAATATTATAGCACTGCAACTTTTAAACGCAAACAACCAGTACTCAATGATTTCACCGTAGCTTAGCATTGCCAATACTACAGTAGGATTTTGTAACACTTTGCAGCAACAAACAGAATGTTGTGCTCATCTATAGTTTTGTGTTTCAAGTATATATACCTTATGATATTATTCTAGTTATATATAGCTTTGTGGCCTGTGTCTTTTGCAAGAAAAATAATGCATCCTGTAGTCAGTGATAGACATTTAGTAGATACAACTGAAGAACGAACATCCCTAGAAGATCCACTTGTAATCAAGAATAAGCATATACAGTTCATCTATAAACAGAAAAATGGACTGGAGCATATTTTTGCATATGCATTTACAATTAAATTATCTATTGAGCCCAAAAGACTCAGCTGTCATTGAATATGATGTTCTTGTATCATGAACAAAACAATAATCAAAATTAGAAGCTGCATTTAAAGATCTTGATGTTACATCAAAATTTAACCTATATGCTTCAGGCAAAAATCCTGCCGGATACTTCTCTTTCTCATATTGCGATTTTGCTGGGGTAGCAAAAACGTCACTACTGCTATAGGCTCCAGTGTCTAATATATCTGGAACCCCAACTGAATTCTGAAATTGCAGAAAGTCCAAATGGTTGTTACTAGCCCTATAATCTAACTGATCACTATGTCTGCTACAAAGGTTAGGATCAAAATAACGGGTTTCTACATGGCTTGCTGGAAAGCGGGGAGGGAAAAGATAGCTGCTAGCACTTTTACTAAGTGAATCAGATTGTCCATCAATATCTTGAGGAAGTGGATTAGGGAGAGAGGTCAGTTCAGGATCAGTCTTGTTTGTTTCGAGATACTGATTTGAAAATACTGAATCCATGGTATATGCATCATTTTCAAAATAATACTCTGTTTGAAGAGAAGGTGATGATTTCATATAACAGTTGGAACTGGGCATTGTATAAGGGTCCTCGGCCAATCCAGAACTGGTGAGCTGTCCCAAATCTCCAAATATTGTCTCAGCAAAATCATCTGTACTTGTTGAATCTCTATTGCTCTCCGTGTTGCAAGAAGTTTCATCTGAGTAACTGAAGAGAGATCCAGAATCACTAGATGTCATATTAGGGTAGTCTCTATAACCCACAATCCCGCTTCCCATGATTGGGGTTCCATTGCATTCAAAACCATAGTCTTCAAGATTAAATGTACAGGAGGCCATTGAAGAAGATCGTCTGTCAAGCACACCAATTCCTCCATGTCCACTATTCAGTACCGGTTGTTTGGCAGCTTTTGTGCAGGGAATGACATTTACTGTTGTCAAGGAATGAGCCATCCCATTCTTCGCAACAGCTGGTGGTCGTGGTGAAGACCTGGGGAAAACCATGTGTTAGAAAGCCTTTTTCTATTTCTGGTCCTTGTTTGTGCAGACATGCTCCTCTTTCAAAGAAAAAATCAAGAAAACAGTAGACGACAATAAATCATTCACTGTAGCTACCTAGAGTACAGAAGCATGTATGCCCCTTAAGTAAGTACCCTATCAAGCTCCACCTGCTTTACCTACATATATCAGGATAGCATAACCATAATCATAGTCAGAGAAGAATACAATGAAATAGCAATCATTGACCCAACCATGAATTTATTCTGGGATTTTTTTAGTCAAATACAATTGAAAAACAACAATGATGATTTAAATCTATGTTTAAGAATCGGGAGCATAAGATGAGAAAAGCTCGATATAGTTTCAAGTAATGTATTATTTTTATAAAGACAACATAGGGAAGTGACAAGATTAAGAAAGCTCAATCTAGTTTTAAAACGACTTGTAAAGTTCCCTTGTTTGTGAAAACTTGGTGCAAATGTAGTTACCACCCAACTCAAAAGTAACAAGACTGTTCCCTGCTTGGACAATAAAATTTTAACTTGGTCTTGACTCTTTACATAGAACAATCAACAATGTCAGTAGTTCATTCTACTGGTGTTGTTAAGGGGACTCACCTTACTATCATCAATCTTGTACCAGGCCCCTTGTAAATTCTTGACATAACATACATAATGCCCAGAAAAGGAAGCATTCATCATATCTATATGCACCACTACTGCATATAGCTTGTATGAGGGTGGTTTATCACCCATTCCACTCATGTATGGTTTCATATTCAGGACTTCAGGGAAAATAACACGCTTGTTGAGTTTGCCAAACTTCCCAGACTGAGACAGAAAAAGGTACACAAAACTGTCAGACAAAAAACAAAAGAGCAGAATATGCATTGCTCACACAATGCAATAAGAACCATACCTGAAACCTCTTGAAAGCAATAGTAAGAATGTTGGGAGCTTCATGGACAGTCAGCTGTTTTTTAGCCTTGACATAGCACTTGCACCTGCCATACACAACATTAGACACAAGCGTTAGTCTCTTCTAAGGAATCTTACAAATAACCCAAACAACCAAGAAAGCAGGGCCCAGACAAGCCATTTTCTATTTTGTGGCCAATAATACATATTTTGATCAGCTCAGTAACTCCACATTTAGAGATTCATAAAATCATGCAATTGTAGACAACTCAACAAGTTGGAATTAGTTAATGATTGCACTGTAACAGATCCCATCATATTTAGAATGTTAGTCTCATATGTATAAGAATTTTATAAATAACCCAAACAACCAAGAAAGCAGGGCCTAGACAAGCCATTTTCTATGTTGTAGCCATTAACACATCTTTTGATCAGCTCAGTAACCCCACA
>LPNX010210567.1:0-35772 GCA_001517045.1 Pseudotsuga menziesii
ATACACAACCAAATCGATGGTGGGGCTTTTGCCTTGAGCTCCTCACCACGATTAATTACAATATATACATCATGCAAACAGGGTCAAAACCGGGGACATGACACAGATGAAGTGACATTTGATCTTTTGATCAAATAATCCTGCAATAAGCTTCTAAATCCATAATGCTTTGTGACTTGTGACAATGGCTGCGATTTACTCCACATCTACTACATGGAGTGCTACAAAATTATGCCCCCTTCTAAACTAGGATATCATAGCTAATCCCAATTTGAAGCAACACCTGAGGCGCTATTTCTATCCACTGCACTCCCTACCAAGTTATAATTTGTATATTCCTACAACCTCACTTCATCATCTAAGACATCTCTTATACCATATCCAATTGTACCACGTAGGTACCTCAACACATGCTTCACTGCAACCCAATGGAAGTTCCTTGGCTCAACCATAAACTGGACCAGGATGCAAAGCAAAGCATAATCACTCAACTTCTTTAGATTTGTGTCCATAGGTGTAACCATGGACTTGCAGTTCATCATACCGAAACTACTCAAGATCTCAATTGTGTACTTCCCCTGACTAAGGAAGGTCTCACCTAATCTCTTCCACACCTCCAATCCAAAGAAATAACACATCGGGCCAATATCCTCCATCTCAATTTATGAAGCCAACTTCCTCTTGTGAGGGAGGTACTCCTAAATGGGGCACCTCCTCCATCATAAAAAATCTGTGTTGTAGCTACTCCCTTTGCGCGGGAGCACCTTTCTCCCTCTACACCCAAGTATCTTTCTCCCTATGCATTCGGACACTATGCTCCCTCTACATCTAAGTATTCTACTCTCTTTACATCTAGACACTCCGCTCCCTTTGCATTTGAGTATCCTGCACTGAAGCATCCTGTTGCCTTATGTATTCTTGATTCTTAAGTATCCATATGTGTCATCTCCCACCAAGTGGTTCCATTGAGATGAGCCTCCTTCTCCCTCAAGAGCACTAAAAACCATCCATAAATCTCTCTAGATGACTCCATAGGCTATATAATGTCCCCTCCCAGATGCCAATATGGACTGCATGCTTGATTTATTGAAATTCATCATTGAATTCCTCTCCAATATTGGAACTAACTCCTTATAGTATTACTGGGAGCTACATGCCTCCTTATATCATGCAAAGTGTCATGAAGTCATGCTAGCCTCTTCTTGATCACTGCAACATCTCTAGGTAGATCCACTGGCTCTGCTAAGTCTATTGAATCCTCCTAATAGTCTAAAGGATGAATAAATGTACTAGAGGGATTGATACCTCATCCTTCAGAGCCTCCTACTCCTCACTATCAATCTCCATGTGAGACCCTCTCTACCTCTTAAAGGATACATCCTCATCAAAATTAGCATCCAAACTAAGCTTAATTTGATGTTGTCATGGAATGTAAATCCTGTAGGCCCTCGAATTTGTCTTGGTGTATCCCACAAAATTACCCTTATTTACAGAAGGTTTTAACTTCATCCTCTCATCCTTGGGAACATGGGTGTATACTAGACAACCAAATATCCTCAAAGGAATGACCTTTGGCTTCACTCCTGTGAATTCCTTCTCAGGATTCATGCCCCCAATATCTGGTGAAGATTCTTGTTCTAAGCATAAGCTACTATACTAGATGCCTCTTCCAATAATAACATGGGTTGATCATGAATCATTGCCTTGACAACCTCCACAATGGACCTTTCTATTGACTCCCTCTTGATCCTTACCTCCTTGCAGTAATCACTGAAGTCATTGGAGGTATACTCTCCTCCATCATCTGACCTAAACACCTTGATCTCCTTCTCTTTCAAGTTCTCTACCTGATCCTTAAATTCTTGGAACCTACTGAAGACTTTGCCCTTGGTCTTCATGAAGTAGATACATGTCTTATGAGAGAAATCTTCAATGAATGTCACATAAGACAAGAAGCCACCCAAAGTTGAAACTTGGTTTGTATACATCTGAATGCACTATATCCAAGATGCCTTTGGACTTACTATCACTTCTCAATAAAGATCCCTTGACATTCTTGTAAAGTGTACAACCCTTGAAAATATCCTCATGCTCTATTTAGAGCTCTGAAAGGGCATTTAACTATCTGCCTTAATTTTTTCTCTTTAGAGATATTCCTACAACCACCTATTAACTCCAAGAACAATCATTGAATATCTGGTTAGGGCTCACTAAAGGTACACCTAACCTCTTAAGAAGGAAATGCACAAATACATATCTTAAAATAGAAAGAGGTAGTCTAAATATTCAATTCTCCTTAAATATTACAAGCTTAAAGAATATAAAATTTAATCTCTTTATGAAGTATGCCGTGATGTGATAGTTGTTCTACAAGTATTAGTCTTCAGATATGCCATCAAACAGTTCTTCTCTTCTTCAGATATGTTCTGAATGACACATAAAATTTGCAAACTAGTACTTAATTTTTCTTGCTAAAGATGTCATCATACAAGACATTTTCACATCATCCACTAACCTTCAATGTTGCTTTTCTTGTGAACCTTCAAGACACTTGAATTTTCTTCAAATGATATTTTATGGAATCTATTAAGATCCTCTTAGCCTTAACTTCATTCTTCTTGTGCTTGGCTTTCTCCTCGATACTTTTTGGTTCCGAGACACTTTATTTTACATACTTCTAAATCTCATTTTCATCCAAGATGAAGAGTATCCCAGTCTTTTAGGATGTGAATTTTGTAGCACCATCCAACCTGTCTTCCACTTTGATACCTGTCACCATCTTGACAAGAAATATGAAATTTGAATAAAAAACCCTAACACTGACAAAATATGTCAAAAATTAATCTTTACAAAACTAAGAAAAGTCTCCATCAATAGGTTCACCTTGACAAGGAGACCTCTAGGATAAAGATTCAAGTCCATTGTTAGGCTAGAAAGGTCCAAAACTGAAAGCCCTAAAATTTTCATACTTACGGCAAAAGCTTGATCAATGGTTGTCTTTCAATGCTTCTCTGATACCATGCTAAATTATCTCTTATAACATTAGAAATACAATTTTCAGATTTTGATAATTGCTTCCTAATGATTTTCAAACATTAATTTCATCCCACTGTTATCATTGAATAATTATACATTGAAAATTTCAACTTCAAATTGTAGTAGAAACAAAATATCATAGAAGGACAATGATGCACAATCGACACAAAGATTTCACCCTGGGAAACCCAATCTTGGGTGAAAACCCAATCAACTTTTCTTAAAACAAATAAGTCCAATTTACAAGTACATTTCCAATCTTGAAGAAACCCTAGCATAAATACGAACCTCCTTCAGGAGGAAGCCCTAACAAGGGTAGTGAACCTCTAGATACAATAAGAAAAAACCCCCAAAATTACTCCTCGTGCCTTTGCTAGGCCTTCTTAGAAAATGCACACAAGAAGAGGAGAGAAGATGTGTTATTGAAATGAAATGTTTAATCACTTTATTTATACACTTCAAGTGACCTTATTTCACTTTAGGCATGACTTGCCCTTTTTTTCTTCAATTTTCATTTTAACTTCAGGGTCGACTTGTACTCTTAGCCATCAACATTTCCTAGGATTATTTAATGCTATCTAGGATTTTTTGAATGGTTCACTTATCTTCTTGGTTATTTATTCTTCACTAGAAAAGTTGTTCATATTGATGATCATCTCCTCACATGCACACATATTCACGTATAGAGATCTATGTTGAATAGACCCACTAAGAAGTCCCAAGCATTCTTAGTATCAATGTCAATTCAACATTAGACTAGACTTGTATATTCTGCAAGGGGATGAAAGCCCTATCAAATAAACAAGTCAAATCTCTAATATAGAATACATCATTCCATAAAGGAGCAAGCAATGTGAGAGCACCTTGGGGCCAATCTCCCACACCATATGACTTGGGATAATGGGAGATTGTATTCCCTTGCTTGGGCCATTCACCACTAGACAAATTAGCATGGTCATTTCCCGTGGATGATTTTATCATTTCCCCTTGGTCAAATTGGCATGACCGATTAGGTAGAATGCCTTCCTGATGCTGAAGCCTGGAGAAACATCAACACTCATCATGATCAGTATTTCACCTTTTAATATCTAACTCAATTGATCATATTTATATATCAATTGTAATCTCAATTGCCTTTTTCCTTTGGTAATCTTGAATTCAATGTTATGTCGACTTCAATTACATTAGGATTTTAATGTCACTATGCTGGCTCAAATTTTTAACAACCTATGTCAAGTGGATCTGATTTTTGAGATTTAATCATTTCTTCAACCACTACAGGGTTCAATTGCTTGGTAACCACAATATTTTACCATAACAATCATTGTTATACTTCTTGGGTGTTAGGGTTAGCGTGCCCAACTTCTAGTAGCGAAACTCATTATTTTTGTATGGAAGTTGCTTCATGAACTCCAACTTTTGGTAGTTGTTATAGGAACTCCAAATTTCGGTAGCACCCTTTGTTCTATTTTGTATAGGCATTGCTGTAGGAACTCCAACTTCTAGTAGCGCCTTGGTTTACAATGGATTACAAGTATCATATGGTTTGTTCATCAAATTTGATCATCCTCAACACAATGTTTGACATAAATGGTACCATGTTTGACATCAATGAAAACACATTTCTAACATGTAATACCCCCGAATCACAATGATAGTTTTAGTTGAAGTGCAAAAATCCAATATATATATGTTATAAGTGGTGGTTGGAGGTATATTTCATCGATGTTAATATTGAGAAGCACCATTCAAGTCCTAAGTCCCTTGATATAAACCCTTGACTATTTTCAAGGCCTTGGTGGTCATGCATTTTTAGTTTTAGGTAAATTATCCCCTACATACACCATGTTTGGGGGACTGAGGCCTTGTCCATGGTTATTAAGGCCCCAATTCTAGTGTCTCATGCACAATACCTCCTAAAAATAGTCATTTTCCTAATGGGAGGCCAAAAATCCATATAGTGGTCATCTTTGGTGGTTTAAAGCCTCATTCATGACTCTTGAACCTCATTAACATTATTAAGGTTCTAATGCCTTTGACATTTTCCCTTAACCATTATTAAGACCCTAATTACCATTCATGGTGTGTAATAACTCTTGACAAAATTAATATTTTCACATGAGGGTTTGAGGCCTCATTTACGTCCTTTGAGTCCTAGAAGCGTAGAGATATAATGCATCCTAGTTTGATGCATGGTAATGGTGTTTTTTCCTTGAAGGGGCCATTTAGGGTCTATATGTTGTAATTATCTTTTGTTTATGAGGGGGAGTTCATTATTATAGGGGGTTGTGGGTTTTACTATCAAAATTAATGCATATGTGTTATGGAAATGTAAAATCCATTTGGCTTGGGCTATAATCCCTTTTGTCTACCATCCAAGACAAGAAAACACAACAAGTACATACAAAATAACGTTTTGTTATGTTTCAAAACAATCTTAACACATATTCATATATATAAGAATATATATCTAGTAGTTTTTTATGGGAAATCTATGTAATGGAAGTTGGAAAGAAGCTAGGAAGGAACTTAAAAGTAAAGAAAAAGGAAAATGCAGGTAATTAACATGGAATAATAGCCATTCAATGGATGAGATAATAGTTCCTTATACAAATAAAGTGTAGGAGTTCGATGGAGGAGATAATAATAATTTGTACCTCGTGAAAAGAGTTAAATCATAGGAATTTCATAGTTAACACTCAATTTTTGGCATCATTCCTCAACTTATACAATTCTCAAATGTTTAGTGGAGTGAATTTCTCCCACTAACATGAAACACAAATGCTTTAACCAATTAAATGAGGCAATGAATAGTTTCTCACCATTAACCACCTTAGAAGAAAAAATATTTCCAACGTAATTTGGCATCCTCAACTAATAGCTTGATTACAACTCCCTCCTTAATTGAACATAGTTATATGTCAATCTCACCATCCATTACACCTTTAATGGAGATATCATATTTTGTAATGAAGATAAATCCTATCACACTAAGCATGATCCTCTTCATTTATATTATGCAACAAAGCCTAGGGATGACATCCTTTCATTCAATGTAGATCAATATTGGGAGGAAAACTACCTTCCCATCTATAAAACCTCTTTTTACACTCCTATGATCTCTTTTTCAAATCATGAGATAATTATTGATTTCTTCTCATTACAAGAACCATAATTACTATAATTGACCAACCATAAATTGGTATTTCTCAACCTCAAGTATTTAGATGAGGCCATAAACATTCCTACATAGTTTGCCATTATCAATAATGTACACTTGGGGAAAGAACTTCCTCTCACCTTACCGGGATTTGTAGAAGACAACATGGTGTTAATCTATGATATTGTAAGTTTCAAGCTTGATATTTTTTAATCACCCAAGTTGGTTAATTTGGGAACTTATTTTTATGAGTTAAAAGTTCTTGACTTCAAGGCCTTAATATAAAACTATGTTTATGTATATTCTAAGGGATAGGAAGACATGGAATGAATATATCCTTTTTTTCCTTCCTGTAAGACCTGACAACTGAACATTCTGACCTCTCCACTCTTTTTTGGAAGTAATAAGACAACAACTTTTTGCTACACGTACAACTTTGTTTTTTTCAAGCTCACAAGGAACTATTCTATGGTGATTCACGACCCAGTTTTTTGCTCACTTAAATTTTTCAGGCTCTTAGACCTGATTTTTTTCGGAAACACTTACTGATCTAGTTTTCGACTGTTTAACCAGTGGTATGCAAAGCATACAAATCATGTACAAACTCTTTTTGATCTAATATAAATATCAACTTTTTTCTTTGGTAAAAATAACTTACTATTTTGTAACAACTTACACAATTATTTAATCATGTGAGCACTTGTATAACAGTACTAGTGTATATATGCAAATTCTGCATGCGTGGCTAGTGCATGCACATATCACAGATGTACTATAAGTAAGCATATCATGCATATTGTATCTTTTAATTAAAAATAACAATGCAGACATAATAGTCGTAGATACTTTAATATAATCATTTTATCAATATGAGTTATCTAATGGTTTAAGTAATCAAGATTCAACATCATTATACTTACATTTACAGTAATCAATTAATCAATTACATTCAATGTAGGGATACCTACTACCACTACATGCTGTCATATAACCCCCAATATTCCCCACAATACTGGCTAACACATCCTCCCATCATATCCTACTTCCACATCTTCCCCATCCTTCCTCTGCTAGTATAGATGTGGTGTCGGCTTCACCGACCTAGACCCATATAGAAACTGAGAGCATTGGATTTGGCTAAACAATGGGCCCAACCCCTCCTAGCAGGCATCTGACTGTCATCATCACATGTCTAGGGGAGCATGACTCAACACAACCCTCCCACAACATTAGGTATCATAAGAACCATAGGGTAGGAAATGCCTCCATCCCTCTCAACATATTGGGTTTATACCCTGTTAAAATCACACTATGTTGTTATTAAGATTATTGGATTTTGTCATCATATTATCCCGTTGATTGCTAATATTTATTGCTTAATACACACTTATTCCTCATATCATATCAAGTATTCTTTCATCTCATAGCCTTTGTGTCCCACAGATTAGTATTTTGAAACCATACATTTCTAACAAATATCTCTATTCGATTAACATTTGATTCACATCATTAACAACCTTTCATTTCATCACCTAACATCATTAAGTCGATCACATCATGGGTTGGTATCCACGTACCACATCATATATATCATATTTCATCAAGGACCATAAGTAAACATACACTGTCATTATGAAAGAAGGAAATCTTATGATAATTACGACATAAAAATCACATAATCATAGTAAAATTTCGTAAGAATGGTAATATCATCACATCATACTCATAGTATCAACATAAGCATAGTAACGTCATTAATACAGTAGAAACATATAATCAGGTATAATGTGCCAAAATATAGTTTACTCAGTCTGGCTGAGTCCAACATATAATAAGCAAAATAAAGTGTAATAAGTCTGACTGATAACCACACCTAGTCAAAATATGGGGCGTTACGTGTACCTTAATAACTAATACAAAAAATGTGAATTGGGATTCACATATGTCCCAAAATTAACAATGCAAACACCACCAACATAGTAGAAACCAATAAGAAAGATCTACAGAAAAGGAGCATGGAGATATTCAAATATTTTTGCATAATTATTTTTTAGAATAAACCATTGTCCTCGAGTGAGGAGGAGATCTTCCATTGAGAGGGACACTGCTATCTAATTTGTGTCTCTAAGGGTGTGATTGATAGTTGTAGTGGGGATGGAATTAAACAACATGACTATCTCATCCATAAAAAGAAATTCATGAAACCCTTACATTTATGAAGAGGAACTAATGATATATTGAGATGGTTTGGAGTTCATTAATAATTTTGAAAAAATAATTTGACAGAACATACCCATCTCTTAATATTATTTTTTGAATAGGCTCAAATGGGCATTGATATTGAAAATTGTTATAGGTTATGGATATAGATTTGATTGACCTCTTATTTTTCCAAAATTTTAGT
Source organism: Pseudotsuga menziesii (assembly GCA_001517045.1). NCBI lineage: Eukaryota > Viridiplantae > Streptophyta > Pinopsida > Pinales > Pinaceae > Pseudotsuga > Pseudotsuga menziesii. Next base: position 8,601 of record LPNX010210567.1, read on the forward strand.
TGAAGTTATTAGTTTAACATGAGTAACAATGAGGGGAGGAAGATGTGGGAGGGATAACCTTTGATCCCAAAGGAAACATAGTCGATTCCTTTGATTGGGGATTGGGGGAAAAATCCAACAAAGAAGTAGAGTGGATGGTGCTTATGCATGGGTTTGAAATCATAATCGAGCTAGGCATAAGCAAAATAGCTATAATATGAGACTCAAGGCAAGTTATCCAAAATATGTGAATCGGGTATGAAAAGGGAAAAACCATATGCAAAAGTATTCTTAGAAGGATCTCCAAAATCTATTCCCACAAAAAAAGTTTCTATCATGTCCTTCGGGAAAACAATTAAAAAGCTAACTTCCTTGCAAATAAGGGAGCTAGTTTAGAGCTTGGTTTATAGATCTATACCAATGGTGAGCTTAAGCAACATCACATTCATGAAATTTTCTCTAAAATGGATGCCAAGCCCTTTGTCTATGACAAGGGACCTTGGCTTCCCCTCTTCAATCAAAGTCGACATTCCCATAGAGTCATGAAGACACATGGTTGGATGCATGAACAATCCCATGTGATCGGTAGTCAACATATTTATGTTGATGGGATGAAGCTTTTACTCTTGTCCTTTGTTCCTATCGCTCCCGCATGTGAAATGGATGTTGGGTTGGATATATTCTCGAGAGGCAAACAAAGTCTTCCTCAACAAGTTGAAAGAAACAATAGGAACTATGAAGAGGTAATTTCTCCGACTTTATTGGGACTGGCTAGCTCCTTCTCTTCATGGTTGATAGGGGCGTTGTCTGATATGGAGACAGATAAGAATGCATAGAGAGGTTGCATAGCAGACATTTCTAGTATCAAAATTCACTTGTGAAGGGTATATGAGGTGGTATGTGGCAGACTCAAGCAAAGCAAGGAAATTTCCACAGATATTGAGTATGTCTTACATCATCTCTCTTGTTAGGATCCACAGATAGATGTCCTGGAAAGGGACATCAAGGATATTATGAAAAAAGTGGACACAATTGTAGAAGATGTATTGAACATGGTTAATATGACCCAATCCAACCATTGTCAAGAGTCTATTTCCCGTGGAGTGCAACCAATGGAAGATGTATTGGTTTCAAATCCAACTCGTGGCATGGAAGGAAAGAAAAAGAAGTATTCTTGGCGCCTCTGTTTTTTGTAGATGATTTTTTGCATAGTGATAAATTTCTAGTTTATCAGGTTTTATCCCTCCTCTAGTATGGTGAATTATAGGAAGAAAACCATAAACTTTTGTAAATCTAGTAGTTCTAGTTATAGTCTGCTTAGTTATGGTCCATGCAGAATACTGACTAATCCTTTGCTTATGTAATGAATGGTTGTGCACAACCTTTTTTCTATAATGACAATGTTTCCCGTTTCAGTTTAAAAAAACACGAGTAACAATGAATTACTTGATCATTCCTTTTACATCATTCTTTATGTGAAAAAAAATATTTATTTTCGTGAATGAACGATGTCCATACTAGCTAAAATAAAATATTGCAAGAATCATAAGTGTTGTTTCATGGTTAAATTTTCAATAGGGAGAAACAATAATAAATTCTCTTTTTTTCTTTGAATGTGATTCAACTATGAGAATTCCCAACCAAATTTTTTCCATTTGTTATTTATAATAAGAAATCAAAATATACATGTATTAACATCACAACTTTGATCAACAGAAAAAGGAGAGTTTGAATCATTAGTCCAAAATAGATTACAATATTTACACAACCCATTACAACCCACAAAGGGGTCGATGTTCAGAGATAGTTCATAAAAAAGAAAACAAAGGAAATAACCAAATAAAACACCCTAGACCAAACCAGATTCAGAAAAACCTTATTAAGAAACATATAACATTACATTAAAGACATTACAAAATTTGGTAGAAACATAGCTCCCATATATTCTTGAACCTTCAGGGTACCTTCCTCGAAGATGATAACCTCTTTTATAAGGAGAATCTACCTTAACATTTAATTATCTATAATCATGTGCATAGTTGATGAAATCAAACTTGTATTTTCTTCCAAAATTCTATGTAGCATACAACATAATACTAAATTGGTAATGTGACACTTCCCATTGCACCAATCCACCAATAAGTTTAAATTATGCACACCTCGAGTTCATTGATTTCCTTTTTTTAGAGGTATATTTCATGAAAATCCACGGAGAAAAAAAATCATCACTATTGTTTGTGACTTTCCCTAGTCCATATTGTATGGTAAATAAATGAATTGGGTTAAGGAAATAATGGATATAACTTTGCAAATTCTTAGCTTACTTTGACAAGCCCCATTGATAAAACCCCATCCTTTGATTTTGTACATTATATGCTCTTTGAGGATCTAATTGTATTTGATTTCTTGTCTTTTATCCCTCATTGATAAACAATCCTGAGTTTAAGTGCTAGTGGGAGGATGCCATATTTTATCTTGAAAAATCATTTTATTTTTGGACAACCACAAACCCCATAAAGCATAACAACATAAATTTACATGAGTTTTTGTTGTAGGCTTCTAATATTGTATTCAAAACATTGAACAATGGTATCTTTTTATATTTTGACCATTGCCCCACACATTTAAGTATAGATTTTGTTCTTGAAAGTTTTAAAACCCATTTATATTCTTGGTTTTGAGTTTGAATAAAATTAAAACTCAACTTTGTTCTGGATAAGTTTTCAAACCCATTTATATTGTTATTTTGAGTTTGAAGAAAATTAGAACTCCAATGTCATGTCATTATGGTATAATTTTCTATGTTTGTTATCCTTTGTCCATGAATTACATACCATGGATATCTTATGGTGGTACTACTTACCCACCATCAAAGGGATAAGAAGTTGATAACCGCCAAGCTTGAGCAACTTTCTATTGTTGATTTTGATGGTAATCCAAATGATTAATGAATAACATAATATTTAGTTCATGCATTTAACATATATCCAATTTATATTATGTAATCATGGACCTATTTTATACACCCCACAGTTGTTAGGATTGTACAAGCATTGCAAATACTTGTAAAGAAAACCTCACGTGGATTCAAATTTTCCAACACCTTTTGAGAAACACAGTAAGAGTAACATCCTCACCATATCTATTTTGGGTATTTCCTACAATCATTACATTCCATGGGATTGCATCCTATTTATGAAGTATCTGAAATTGAATTTCTACATTCGAATCATTAGCTAAGGCATTTTTCAATCCTTAATTGACATGCACTATTTCTCCCGACAATGTTTAGTAAAGGAATCCATGCACTTGATTTTCCTATATGTTTTTTCCATAATCCACTTTCTTGTTTTCTCCTTAATAGAATTCTTTAAAGTATATTGAATATTACAAATTTGTTGATCTAACCTAATACTCACAAGAAAAAAGTAGTCGGGTTCAAAAACCATGTATTAAAATGTATATCTACAATGACATTGTTCAAGACAAAAATAGTAACTTGGTAGAATTATCATAATTCATTTTAGCATAATAATCTAACTCATTGGAATTTATTTGAGTTTGGGTGACAGCATAACGATATCACCACCATAGATTTAGGTCTCATACATTTACAGAAACCTATATCAAGTAATATTTTATTGACACCAACATTTTATTTTAGTGGAGTGGTATCATAGGGAAGGGTTAGTCAAACCTTTCCTCCAATAGAGTTTTCCCATGGAGGGGGAGCACGCAAAAGGGTTGGTTGAACGTTACTCAAAGATGATTATTATAATCACGATTAATTTACTGGAAGGGTCATCCAACCCTTCCTCAAGCATATTTTTAAGGTAAGGGGGACATTAGGGAAGGGCCAGTTGACACATGAATTGTGTTATTCACTTTGAGGGGTGTCGATTGGAAGGGTCAACCAACCCATACCTTGGAAAAAAATTTCACATAAGGGAAATCCATGGTAAGTGTCAACTAGCTGTACCACAAATATGGTATTCTCATTTAGGTTGACCATGAAGAAGGGTCAAATGACCCTTCCTCAAAGGTGGTAGTCAGTTTGTCATTCACCTAGTGAAAGGGTTGTTGATCCTTCCTCAAGAATATTTTTTCCATAAGTTGGTCACCTAGGAAGAGTCATTTGACACTTTCTTTAGCATATAATTCTCATTAAGGGGGAGAGTAGAGAAGGGTTGAACACCCATACCTTAAATATGGTATTCATGTCATTATTTATCTAGTGGAAGAGTTGATTGACCTTTCCTCAAGAATTTGTTTTGGGTTAGGGGGACCTCGGGAAAGGGATGACTACCACTTACATAGTAATTATATTTGCATCGAGTGGTATCAAATGAAAGGGTTGGTTAAACCATCCTCTAGAATAAAATTGTAATATGGAAATCCATGGGAAGGTTCGAATGACCCTTCCTTAAAGATGGTATTCTCATTTAAGTTAACCATAGAGAAGGGTTAACCTACTATCCTCAAAGATGGTATTCGTGTCATCGTTTACCTAGTGGAAGGGTCAGATTATCCTTCCTTGAGAATATATTTTTATGTAAGTAGGCCACTTGGGAAGGGTTGATTGACACTTCATATAACATAAAATTGTCATGAAAGGGGAGGATGAAGAAGGGTCAATCAACACTTACTCAAAGATGGTATTTTCTTCACCTTTTATACACCAGAACGATTGTTTTACCTTTACTCAAGATTTTTTTTTTGCGTAAGGTGGACCTTAAGGAAGGGGCGATTGCCACTTCCTAAAATATGTTATTTGCATCAAATAATATCAAGTAGAAGGGTTTCCTGAACCATCCTCTAGTAAACTTCTCACATAAGGGAAATTCATGGGAAGGGTTAGATGACCCTTCCTCAAATATGGTATTCTCATTCAGGGCATCCACAAATAAGGGTTGGTTAAAACTTCTCCAAATATAGTATTTGCATTATGTATTACCTAGTGGAAGGGTTGGTCGATCCCTTTTTAAGAATATTTTTCATGTAAGCTGGTCACTTGGGAAGGGTTAGTCAACCCTTCCTCTAGCATAAAATTCTCTTGAAGGGGGAGAACAGAGAAGGTTTGGTCAAACCTTCTTCAAAGATTCTATTCTTGTCTCAATTTATATAGTGGAAGGGTTAAAAAAACTTTCCTAAAAGATGTTATTCTTGTCTCAGATTATATAGTGGAAGGGTTGACCAAGCTTTCCTCATGCAAATTTTTTATGTAAGCGAACCAACAAGGAAGGGATGCCTGCCTTCTCTTGAACTATGTAATTTGCATCAAGTGGAAATATCATCCGTGTTAGACTATTCACTTTAATTCAATTTGATTAGGGTATTTAACTGAAACAATAACAAGCAAAGAAAAACGCAAGAGACACATGAATTTTCCTCGGGGAAAACATGAAGGAGAAAACCCCGCAAACTTCTTCAGAATAGTTTTGTCACTAAGTACAATGTCAAACCAAGATAGAATACCCAGAGAAATATATCTTTAGTAGCTTCTTCTTCTAGCACATACACACTTATTTCTCTCTCTTTAGCGAACTTAAGAGTGACTGTGTGTATATCCAAATGAGGGAGGGTGCATCCCTATTTATATTGTTCAGTTGTATGACTCACTCACCTAAATAGGTCATCCAGGTTCTCTAATTGGGGCCGACCTACCTTGAAAAACTCAAAATACATTTTATATAATACTTTTGTTGGTACTATTGCCCCAACTTACAACGAAGGTTTTACCTCATGGCTTTTACATGACCAATTACAATAATGACATCCCCGAACAGAGGAAAAACATCTTCGACGAAGGTACAATAAAACACAATAATAATATACAATAGAATATCTTCCAAAGTTACATTTTCAACAAAAATACGAACCATCCTCCATAAAAAAATTTGCATAAGAGAAATCCATGGGAAGGATAAAAAACACTTTCTCAAAGATGGTATGCTCATTTAGGGTGACGACAAAGTTTTTCCATCGAAACTTCCTCAAAGATGGTATAAGCATCATGGTTTACCTAATGGATGTTTCAAACATATTTCCTCATGTATATTTTTCACATAAGTTTTCTACCTGAGAAGTGTCGACCAACTCTTGATCTAGCATAAAATTTTCTTGAAGGGGAGAATGGAGAAGGATGGGTTGATCCTACCTCAAACTGAATATTTTCATCATGGTTTATATAGTGTAAGGGTTGAATAGAATTTCCTTAAGCATTTTTTTGGGTAAGGGGAAGGCTGGGAAAGGGACAACTAACACTTCTTGAACTATGTTATTTGCATTGAGCAATATAAAGTGGAAGTGCTATCCAAACCATTCTCTAGAAAAGTTTTGGCATAAGCTAAATCCATGGGAAGGGTTGGCCAACCCTTTATTAAAGAATATATTTTTATTCAAAGTGACCAGGAATAAGATAAACCTAACCTTCCTTAAAGATGGTATTCACTTCACAATTTACCTAGTGGAAGCTGGGTCTATCAATATTTCCTCAAGCATATTTTCTGTGTATATTTTCCTCCTAGGAAGGGTCACTCGATCCTTCCTCTAACATAAAATTCTTATGAAGGGGGAAAAAATAAGGGTCAAACAACCATTCCTAAAATATGGTATTCTCGTTACAGTTTATCAAATAGAAGGGTTTACCAACCTTTATTCAATCAATTTTTTTGGGTAAAGGCGTCCTTGTGGAAGAGATGACTTCCACTTCCTAAACTATGTTATTTGCTTCAAGCGGTATAAAGTGGAAGGAATGGGTAACACATAATCTAGAATAAAATTATCATGAAGGGGGATAAGATATAAGGGTTGGCCAACACTTCCTCGAAGATGGTATTTTATTTATGATTTATATAGTTGAAGGGTCAAACAACCTTTCCTTAAGTAGTTGTGTTTGGTAAGGGGGACCTTGAGGAAGGGATGACTACCATTTCTCGAACTATTATTTCCATTGAGTGGTATAAAATGTAAGTGCTGGCCAAACCATCCTGTAAAAAATATTTTGGATAAGATAAATCCATGGTGTTAATTGACCATTCCTAAAAATTGGTATTCTCATTTAGGGTGACCATGGATAAAGGTTAGTTGAAGCTTCCTTAAAGATCATGTATTCGTGTCATGGTTAGCCAGTACTTCCTAAAGGATATTTTTCACATAAGTTGGCCACCTGGGATGGGTCATCCAACCCTTCCTCTAGCATAAAATTTTTGGGAAGGGGGAGAAAATATAAGGGTTGGTAGTTCCTTTCTCAAAGATGGTATTCACATATTGGTTTATATAGTGGAAGGGTTAGGCGACCTTTACTCAATACATTTTTTGGGGTAAAGGGGACCTTGGGGAAGGGATAACCACCACATATTGAACTATGTTACTTATTTTTATGGGCATTGAGTGGAACTATCGTTCAAGCCATCCTCTGGAAAAGTTTTTGCTTAAGAGAAATATATGGGAGGGGTATCTGACCCTTCCTCAGATATGGTATTCACGTTGTGGTTTACCTAGTCAAAATTTTGGTTGATATTTACTCATGCATATTTTTCATGTAAGTTTTCCACCTGGGAAGTGTTAGTTGATCCTTCCTCTAACATAGAATTATCATGAAGGGAGATAATGAATAAGGGTTGGATAACTCTTTAACAAAGATGACATTAACATTTCAATTTATATACTAGAACGGTCAACTAAACTTTCCTCAATATTTTTTTTTAGGTAAGGGGTAACCCAAGGAAACAATGATTAACACTTCATAAACCATGTTATTTGCGTTGAGCGGTATTAGTTGGAAGTGTTGACCAAACCATCCTCTAGAAAAATTTTGCATAAGGGAAATTCATGGGAAGGGTTGGTCGTCCCTTTCTCAAATATGGTGTTCTAATTTAATGTGACAAGGGATAAGGTTTATCCTAACCTTCCTCAAAGATGATATTCATGTCATGGTTTACCCAGTGGAAGGGTTCATCGATATTTCCTCAAGCATATTTTCATGTAAGTTTTCCACTTGGGAAGGGTTAGCCGACCCTTTCTCTAGCATAACATTCTTGTGAAGGGGGGTAATAGAGAAGGGTTAGTTGAACCTTCCTCAAAGATGGTATTCACATAAAATATTATCAAATGGAATGGTCAACCCAACTTTCCTCTAGCAAATTTTTGGGTAAAGGGGTATTAAGTGGAAGGCTTTCATGACCCATCCTCTAGAAAAATTTTCACATAAAAAAATCCATGGTAAGGGATAGATGGACCATGCTCTAGAAAATGTTTTTCATAAGGGATATCCATAGGAAGGGCCATATAAGCCATCCTCTAAAAAATTTTCGCACAAGGGAAATCCATGGGAAGGGTTGGACAACCTTTCCTCTAGCATAAAAGTCCAATGAAGGGGAAGAATGGAGAATTAGCAGCCAACCTTTCCTCAATGATCCCATTTTAATCACATGGAATCTAGTGGAAGGGTCAGGCAATCCTTCTTCAAGTACATTATTCTCTTTGAGAAGAAGCATCGATAATTGTGGCTCGACCCTTTTTAAAGGATGTTAATCAAGAGAATTACTATCAAGTGAAAGTGGCAGGCAATCATTCCACTACAAAATATTTTACATAAAAGGGATATGGGGAAAGCGTTGACCCAAAATTAATCTTAAATGGTATTGTCAAGTAGGATGACCATGGAGAAGGATCTGTTGACTCTTCACCAAAAATGGTATTCCAAATGTAGCTAATATAGCTGAAGGGTTGACTGACTCTTTCTCAAGCATATTTTCTATATAATAAGGACGTCGATGAATTATTAATCCAACCTTCATCCAACATATAATTATCAAGGGGGGACAAGAACCGATAATGTTGGGACAACCCTTCCTCACTTATAATCATTGCATGATGGGGGTCCATTTTAAGGTTCAATTGAGCATTCCTCTCGCATGGTATTATCATGCAGGGTAATTATGGAGAAGGGTTGGTTTTCCTTTCCTCAAAGATGGTATTCATGTCTCAGTTTGTCTAGTAAAAGTTTCTATCTACCCCTTCTCAATCATATTTTTCATATAAGGTGGCCACTGTGGAAGTTCCAATTAACACTTACTCCTACATATAATTCTCATGGAGGGATCTAATGGAAAAGGGTTTCTCAAGCCCTCCTCAAAGATGGTTTTTCATCATAGTTTACCTTGAGTAAGTGTTGATTGACCTTTTAACAATATTTTTTTCACATAATGGGAATACCAAGGAAGTGTAAAAGACCCTTCCTTCAACATATAATTATCGTGGGAGGAAATCACACAATATATCATTTGGTTAAAGTTTCGATGTTTTCTAAATGACACTTTGATGAACTGAAATCACATTTTAGACAAAATCTACAACATATTTTTTTCAATCTTCCAATCACACTATGTTTTAGTTGTGAGTGTGTCACTTATTAACTTCCGCATGTACAGGATGCCAAACCCCCAAAGCCCATCAAAACTTTGACAATGTCAGAATTCTATGGTAATTTTGACAACATGAATACGATCATTGGCCAATAACTAGACACACATATCAATGAAAAACTTCTTCAACATTTCGTCAAAACCGCAATGTGAACTCGGTTCACCATTGACTCAAAATCATTGTAGATCCTTCCATATTGCTGAATTTTTCACCAAAACTTTCGTTGTTGGTTCGTTGAAGTTTTGATGCACTATACTATCATCTTACAAACATGCTATAACAATGATAAAATTTTTAGTCACAATTTTGTTAGAGTTACAATGAAAAGTACTATAATCCGATTAGCATGTTGTAACAACAATGAAGAGGTTCATCGAAGTTCCGATGGAAATTTCTAGATTATCAAAAAAGCCAATGGGGTGAACACTAAACTTATTTGGAATACACTCTCATTGTAGATTCTATTTTTGCATCCATGTGTTTGAGGAACCCACTCCCCTTGATATAAATCCGCTCTTCCCTTTTTCATGTCCAATTGCCTCCTTTCAAGTAATTTCCCTTCCATTAATGGCCTTGCATTGGGTTTCATCCACCTGCTAATGGAACCCCCACCCACCATGCCCAAATCAAATTCTAAATATTGTGAACTAAATTTTTTAAACAATCAGTCCCTACTCTATTATTCTATGGTCTAGACCTCCTCTATTACCTCAGAGGTTTATTGATGAAGAAACCCCTTGAAGCATTAGGTTGGTAGGTTGTTCTATAAGTATTGGTTGAATCTAAAAGGGACCCATATCTTTCAATCACACAAGTCTTTGTTGAATCTCCTAAGTTTGTTCCTCCATATGGATCAAGTACTTGGTCATAGAATATCCCTGTCACACAATAATAGGGGATTGTAAAATAATACATCATGATAATCAACCTAAGGGATTCTAATTGAATCTATACAAATTCCCATGGTGATTTAATATGATATCATAGACCAAGGCCTAAGGAGTTCATTGACCATGGTAGGTATATTAAGAACATGCTCATGGATTTGGAGGAGTTTTTTAGGTGAAAAAACTTCAAAAGATCTAGACCACAAAGATCCAAATCTATCTAAGTAAAAAAAACACTTATGAGTCACTTGTCTAAGTAGAATTGTCATTGTTGGGATGTAGACATGCATTATACACTATCTCTTTTACATACAAGATACAAAATGTTATCTCATTTACAATATTCTTCAACAAAACCATGGACAAACTAATACAATGATGACTAGAAGATTTACAAAATTGCTTGAGGAACCTTGAAACAATGATTATTTTGGTGCATCATAGTATTCAATCATTGAAACCATTCTCATGCAAACTTAGGAGTAACAAAGAGACATTAAAAATAACAACTACGCCTCTCAAGTAGGGTGACCACATCTTAGGCTAAATTGGTAAGCGTGGGCTCATACATTTGCAATGATACTTCCTCTAGCGCATGCATTCCTCTAAAGTCAATGAACTTAGTGCACAGAGAGACTTTTATAGCTCAGTATGGGGAAGATGTTGTCATGGTACATTATGTATCGTAACATTCCCAACTACTATGGAGGAGAAGTTGTCACGTTACATTATGTAATGTAACATTCCAACATAATAATAATTGAGTCGACATAGATTTTAATTAAAAATTTAATTAAAGCTTTCAAGAATAGGAAAAAGTAATAAGAAAAACAATGGAAAAAATAAAATAAAAAGTAAAGCAATGTAATGTAAACTTTTAAAGAATAGGAAAAAGTAATAAGTAAAACAATGTAAAAAGATTAAAAAGTACAACAATGTAAAAAAGTACAGAGTAAAGCAATGTAGAAAAATTAAAACTAAAACAATGTTAAATAGTTAAAGTATCTATTTAACCTGGTAGATTGGGATGGGTTTAAAACATATGTTTTTAACTACTCAAAACAATTTTTATAGGGAAATTAATAGTTCTAAAAGGTTAGCACCTCTAGAGATTTGATCCCTCTTGGTGCATGGAAGATTCATAGTTTAGATGTGTTTTGCCTCTCAATGTTCTCGAGAGGGTTAAGGGTTTCCTTACTAAATACATTGTAGGGTTTAGGGTATCTTATGCTCCTCTACTCCTCTACTCTCGTTGATTTCCCACACCACAAGAAGAATACATGTTCAAAGCTCCCCTATTCTCGCCAATTTCCCATGCCACAGGAAGAATACATGTTCAAAGATCCTTTTCTCCTGTCGATTTCCCATGCTACAAGAATATTACAGGTTCAAAGCTCCTCTACTCTTATTGATTGCCCACACTAGAAGAAGAATACACGTTCAAAAGATTATATTATCAGGGCGCCCAAGATTAATATAGGTATAAAACAAGAAGAATAAAGGTTCAATCATCACCGATCATTATAAACAAGAAGAATAGAGGTTCAAATGTTTATTTTTGTTAATTTTATACAAATTAGGGGTTTTAAGAGTTACTAGGGTTGGTCACTATAATTATTTGTGGTTGTATGTAATAGTTGTTAAGTGGAAATATTGGTTCCATTGGGAGGTTTTGAGCACTAGGTATAGGTGTTTAGGCCCTAGACTTGCTCATGGGATGAAATGAACAAAGATGAGAATATAAGCATCCAAGGTCAATAGAAATGCCTAAAAATATCATTTGTGCTTTCTAAATCAAATACATTGTATTAGTGCTTTTCTTAGAAAGACTACTAGAACATGCAACATAGATTTTGACTAAGGAAATTTTCATACATATTTAAAATATGTAGAGACAAAAAAAATATGCCATTGAGAATCATAAAAACTACGGAAGTAATGTTTTTGGTTTAATTAGAATGTATAATTAGGTAGAATCTCATCAAGGTATAATGGAAGATGAGAAAAGGTGTGTAAATACATTACATGCCAACAACCCTAAGATATTGGAATTGTGAAAGAGGTAATCGACAATTCAAACAAAGTAGAAACACATAAAATAGAAAAATGCTAATCCATAGTAAAAGTAGTAAGTAGTGCTTCACATTGCAATGCAAATATCTTGAAACACAAATAATAAATAATATGAGAACCAAGCAATTTTCTCCTTGTTCAAAACTTATAGGTTACATAATAAGGTTACAATTTGTATGGACATAATAAGATAATCTATAAGGTGCATATGTTGTAAGAAACAAAACAATTCCTCTGTAGTAAGAGTTATTATGAATGGTGAAATCATAACAAATCCATTTTTTTTATAAATGATAATTTCTCTCTGTTTTATTAGATAAAATATTACAAAAGAAAGATATATTTATGAAGCAAGAATGTTAATGGTTAGTTATTGATAATAAGCTTTGATAACTAGGACATTATTTCCATATGAACTAATTTTCTCATTTCCATGTAGCCTTTATCACAACCCTTCAAATTATTTTCATTTTCACATAATTACGCTTTTTTTTTTTTCCGACGATTGGGGTAATTTGCGTGGTTGATCATTTTTGTCAACCTCCCTTAAATGGACATCAATGCTGCTTGGCATTTTTTTCAACCTCCGTTAAATGCAAATCAATCAATCCCTGCCTTGCGGAATCCCTGCCTTGCGGACACTTCCGGACACTTTTAGGCGGTGATGCCTACCTCTATTAGAACCCCCTGCCTCCATTAGAACTCAGAACTCAGGAAAACTTTGCTGATGCCTACCTCTATTAGAACCCCCTGCCTCCATTAGAACTCAGAACTCAGGAAAACTTTGCTGATGCCTACCTCTATCAGAACTCAGGAACTCGCCGTAGGCCGAACTCAGGAACTCGCCTAACTCAAGAACTCGCCTCTAGGACGAGCTGTGATTCCAGGTCTTGAAGCTCTCTGTATCTTTCTTTTGCCCTTTAACATTTAGTTTGCCCGCTTGAATGAATTTATGTTTGCTCGCATGAATTTTACATTTTGTTGATTCAATATTTGATTTTTTTTACTTTGAATATCCCATACTATTTAGCATGCAGCGAATTTCTTTAACAGATATACTTCAAACCTGTAAATTTGTTAAAAATACAGAGATGTAAATTTGTTAAAAATACAGAGATGTAAATAGTTAAATGTATAAAAATACGGAGATGTAAATTTGTTAAAAACACAGAAATGTAAATAGTTAAATGTAAAATTCAGATGGAGAGGGTATCATTTTATGCGTAAGTGCTCCAAACCTGTAAATTTGTTAAAAATACAGAGATGTAAATTTGTTAAAAATACAGAGATGTAAATTTGTTAAAAATACAGAAATGTAAATAGTTAAATGTATAAAAATACGGAGATGTAAATTTGTTAAAAACACAGAAATGTAAATAGTTAAATGTAAAATTCAGATGGAGAGGGTATCATTTTATGCGTAAGTGCTCCAATAAATAGTTAAATGTAAAATTCAGATGGAGAGGGTATCATTTTATGCGTAAGTGCTCCAATACCTTCCTGGCCATCAAATTCTTTCATACCAAGAAGATTCTCAATTGAATCCTCACCTGATTCAAAGCATCCTGTGAACAAATCTGGAATGTCGTAAAAATGATTCACTTGCTGTTAACTTCCACCCAGCATTCCCTGGATTCACACACTCACAAATAAAAACTTAATCAATATAATGCACATACTTAAAAAAATAATTTTCTGGGGCCCTGATTTCTGTGAGTCCATAATGGCGAGGCTTCTCTGGCCTCTCTTTGTCTTCATTAGTTGATTGCAAAATAGCAACATTCTAGCAGGGCCAAACAGTAGTTGCGTTGGTCTCAACATGTAGAAATTCAATGTAATAAACATATGTGAATGGGATTACTGTGCTGTGCTACAATATGAGAGAATGGGATTACTGAGCTGTGCTCTCTGTTTTGAAATCTTCTGTGCCATTTATAGTTTATCGGTGGAAATTTAATAAATTTAATTTAATTACCACTATTTGTGGTATTCCCAGCAAGATCACACCTCCAATATTTCCAGTAAAGACTAGAATATCTGTAAGTTGTAGTTATTCACAGTTTTCCACCGTTTTCATTCTTTACTCCCTCTCTAGCTTGGAGATTGTTTTTCAACCATACAAATTCGGAATAGTTCTGCTACAAGATCACAAGATTCCCTACTCAGTGGCAAAAATTCTCTTAAATTTGTAAATTGAAGCATTATATAGTCACGATTCCACTCGATAACGCGCTTTAATTTCCTAAAAACAAAGCTATACACTAGAAAACCCCATAAAGCTCTGCAGAATTAGTGAATCTTTACAGTTTTTAGCTATATTTAGCGTTTTTCCTTCTTTCCCAACCCTCTTTGCCATATTAAAGCTCGAAACCAACAGATTCCTAACCTTATTCAAACCGCACAGCATTATCACCATTTCTACTGTTCTTCGAAACAAAAAACAATTATACTACACCTCCACATTTATAAACAATCTACTGTAAATAAAACTACCAGATCTCACAAATAACACATTTCTTTACAGTTTACAGCGATCTTGAACCGATTTCCAAGCTTCTTCGAATTTCGACGTTCCAACGAACAAATTTATCATTCTCAGCCATCTCTATGCCGAATTCTCATCAGATCAACCGTCGGTAGCTACAAATTCTGCGTGTTTCGGACGAAGCTTGCAAGAATTCGAAAAGGTCACTTCGATTAAAGCTTGTACCGGGCCATTATTAAAGCTTTTAACGTCAAATTAAAGCCTTGAACTTCCATTTTACTGTAGGTCGAATCAAAATAGACCTATACTGTACGAATTAGAACTGTGCTGTGCTGTGCTTGGATAGATCTCTATGCTGTGCTGTGCTGTGCATCATATTGTATTAGTCGGTGAAATCAAAGACCACGTGGTGTGCATGCAGCCCAGGCTCACGTGGGCTCCCTTGGGCAGCTGGTTCCAGAGAAGTTTGCTATTATGAAGCTTCATAAGTGATAGATTTTTTATAATAAGAAAAATGTTTGTCAGATTATACTCGGTATCGGTTTTTTAATTCTAAAAAGTTTTAATAAATTATAATTCCAACTTTTTTACATCAAATTCCAAATCCGTGATGCAAGATTAAACCATCTAAAGAAAAAATCTGTAATCTATGCATTGGGATTGAAGGAGATTCCCCCGTGGTGAGAAATATGTTTGTCTGATTGTAGGTGTTTGGTATCAGTGTTTGATACTTGGTGGCCAAAGTCTATGGTTAATTTCTTATATATTTTATTTTGCCATGCTTTAGGTCAAGGTATGTGGAGATTTTCTATACTTATTTCAATGCTTCGATGGGAAGTCGATTTCGGGATTATTGTGCCGCAAGCTGTTGTGAATATCGTTTTTGGATTATCTGATGCTTCGGCTTCGGTGCCATTTCTTTCTTTCCTCCTGGGAAAATCTAATTTTCCAGCTGCCTGTGTTGTTGTTTATGCCTTGCACCACAAATACTCACAGATCCTTAGTGTGAGAGGCTATGATCACCAGGGTGGAATTTTTATGACAATTCATCATACATGAAACGACTTTATCCCATGAACAGCGAAAGTTTGTTGAGAAGCATTTAGACTCTCACAGATTGATGCTTTTTGGCTTCTTGGCTTAGTCTCTGTTATTATTCTCCCTGTCCATAGTAACTGTTCTTTTTTAAGCTCCTCTTAAGGGCATGGAGGCAAACAACCTTTGAAGATTATCTTCATCGCAGTCTTCACATCTATGTGCAACCTCAAGGTATAAGAGCTTTATACGATCACCATAATGCAAGAGCATGAATAGTCTTCACTTTTGATCACCCTTGGTAAAAGAAATCCCATATTCAACAGACTTCATTAAAAAGAATAATCTAGTTTCACCTTTCATTCATCTGAATTTTGAATACTTTTTCTGTGATGGTGCACGTTATGAGTTCGATGCAGATCACAAAGTGCCTCTGAAAACCCAAATCATATATTCATGCGAGCTGAAGAATATCTTTTCCTTGCTTGTATGCGTATATATTTATGATCTTGCTGATAAAACATAGCTCCCACGCTAACAGTCAGCTGCAGGCTGCAAGTATGTTATCTTCAATCCTGTTCTTGATGTTTGTCGTATCCTTCTGAGATTATTTGGATGAAAGATATATGATGAGTAAATTCCCCAAGCATATGATACCCACGAAGAGAATCAATGGATGACCCAGTAACAAGGTTGTCTGGGAAGGAGAGGAGTAACGCAACCAACAGCTCCAGTTTGATTGATGCTAAACTTGAAGAGCGTCAAATCAGTGGATCAAAAGTATGGGAGATGAGGTCGCCGAGGAGGGAGGTCGGGAGGAGGGAGACGGGTAGCTTCAGGGCTGCGGAGGGAGGGGATTAGGGGAGGGTTGAGCAGGCAAAGTGGAGCTGGAGGATTGCCCATGAGAGAGGAGGGAAGGTGCACCTAGAGGTCGGCATCATTAATTCTCCACAAATGTTACAACATCTTTCATACTCCACAAATGTTACAACATCTTCACAAATGTTACAATATCTTTGTCATATTCAGCAATATTATTTTTAGCCGACATATTATCGACAACGTTAAAAGCAGGGCTGCAGAGGGAGGGGAGAAGGGGAGGATTGCGGAGGGAGGGGAGAAGGGGAGTTCACAGATGAGGGGAGGGTTGTGCAGGTAGAGTGGAGCTGGAGGATTGCGCAAGAGAGTGGAGGGAAGGCACGCCTGGAGGTCACCGAAGAGTGGAGAGAAGGCAATATTAATTCTCCACAAATGTAACAACATCTCTCATACTGCACAAATGTTACAACATCTCCCTCTTGGCAATATTATTTTTTGCCGACATAATATTGACAATGTTACAAGATCTCCACAAACGTTACAACATCTCCCTCATACTTGACGATATTGGTTGCATCTGAAAAGTTAGCGGCCATATTGTAGAGACGAACTGTGGGAGGGAGCAGAAAGCCATGGTCGCTACGAAGTTTGATTTATAGCTTATTATACTCGATGGTTAATGATGCGGGTTTGCTGGTATATAATCTCGATTGGCAAACTGTTAATAGTAAGCACCGGTCCCCAACTAATCTTAATGGTTAATTTTGCGTTGATTGTCTGATTTGTTGTGTGATTCTGATGATGCAGAACCGAGGAAGCCGATCTGAGCTTAGTACATTTCTAAAAACCCATATAGTTTGCGTTCTCATGTCAGCAAGGCCGACTGCTGGTGCTGCTGATTGGCAATATACATAGCAGATGGGGTTGTTGTAGAGTTCCTGGAGTGGACAATAAAGCCTGTCTTTATCAGGCTTGAGCTGAATTATTTCTTTTTAGGGTTCCTGGGAGTTTCCCGAAGTATATATCAGTTAAGGACATTTTGTCAGTTGCTAAGCTCCATTTTGATGGAAGAGAGTCTTCTAAAGATTGAGAGAACATTGGATTGCTTAGGTTTTTTAGGTTACGTCGAGAACCACCTTCGCAATTCACAAAAGCCAACCGAATAGACCATTGAATCTTCATCTGCAAGGGGATATTGGCTGAAAGATCCAGCAAATATAAATAAGTGGTGATGCAGTCTTATAAAACTTAGCTTACAACACGGCGTTATATGAATTTCCTTTATATTGTTCGAATGGTCGGACTACAAAGTGTGTAATAGTTGTTATTGTCTAGTGTAGTAGTGGTATTGTTGCTTCAAACATTGTCAACTCTACATTATCCCAATCAACGAATTTTGAATACTACTTAACAAATCGTGGTGTGGTAAAATAAAATAATCCAACCTTTTGCAAGGTTTGCTTCCACTCTAACAATATCTTACAAAAAAAAATGAATTTTATGGGATTAAAATGAATTTTATGGGATTGACTATGTTGGACTAAGTACTTCATTAGACTATTTTCTTTCTTCTTATAATTGTGATATATTCAACAACAAATTCTTTAAATATATCCATCCTTAGCTCATCAAAAGTCTTTAATTACAAATAAAAACGGAACTGTTAATATCTCCTAAGAACTAGCATCATTCATTTTATGTTTACCCTTTTCCATGGATTATATGAGTCATTGGTAATGGGTTATTTGCTCCAACTACTTGTGGTCTCAACCCTTTTCTTTTCATTTAAAAATAAATCAAAATGCTGTAGCATTATATTTTCTTGAACTTGCTAGTGGAAAACATGTATTAGGAAAAGGAAATATGATTCTCATGAGGGGAACTAATTGAAAATATACAAGAATCACACAAGAAAACATAGTTTTTGGCATCATTTGATATCTAAACATAAGAAATAGAGCATAATTGAATCCTTCTATTGACTCAAAAACTACATTAACACTAATAAGGACAACGAGAATGACATGAATGACAATGATGGTGATGATGATGGTGATGCCAATGATGATGACGACGATGATGACAATTTTGATGATGATGACCTAGATGTCGATGGAGACAACGACGATTATAGTGATGATGAAAATGACAATGAGAATGGCGATGACAATGAGATGACATGAATGCCATGAATGACAATGACGATGATGATGATGAAAATAACGATGACGATGATGATGATGATGTTGGCATTGATGATAACACACTATATGAAAATGATGATGATGACAATGATGATATTGACATTGATGATGATGACCTAAAAGGCAATGATGATGATGGCGATGATAGTGATGATGAAAATGACAATGAGAATGATGATGACAATAACAATGACGACGACGTCGACGATAATAATCATGACAATGATGACTACAATGACGATGACGATGTTGATGATATTGACATTGATGATGTTGACCTACATGACAACAATGATGATGACAATGATATTGATGATGAAAATGGCAATGAGAATTATGATGACAATGACATGATGATGACCTAGATGACAATGATGATGATAATAATGATGTTGATGACAATGATGACAAAGATGACGACGACGATGGAGGTAATGATGATGATGATGTTGAAATTCATGATGATTACCTATATGAAAATGAATATAATGATGCCAATTAGAGGAAATTTGGGGTCTAAAATGGGCCTCCTAAGGAAAAAAAAACCACATCGCTCTAAGGAAAATAATAAAAAAGGCATGTCACATTAATTTAAATTTGTTATTAGTGATAGTCAACCTATATTGTCTCATTAATGGTAGTTGAAAAGTATGCTGGGTTAGTGAACAGTTAAGAGTTGTGGTTGAAACTATTAATGAATGATTTGGATTCTCATATACACACAATAAATGATATAGTAATAAAAATTTGAAATTTATATTATAATTTATTTATTTTATAAATTTACAACTACTTCAAAAACTAACTAATAAAATAACAATATTAAAATTAATAGAAAAAACACTTCTATTATTCAATATAAATTTTATATTACAGTTTAAATATTTAAAATATGTAGTGCGGCATTAAGTTATATGAGCCGTAAAGTCAACTAAGCAATCACCCAAACTATATAGATTTTTTTACTACTTGTTTTATTTTATATTTAATAATAAATATTTAAAAATTGCAAATAATGGAAAATTAAAAAAAACATTCCTATAATCATATATTATAATTATACTTTTATTTTTTAATATTTTCTATCAACTATTGCTGTTTATCTTAAGAGAGTTTTGTCCTAGTAGGACCAAAATTTACCAAGAGGAATCCATGTAATTGAAAGGAACTTTTTAGCGGGAATAAAGAATTTTGTTCAACCCAAGAATTAATTTCTTTTAGTTTTGAAATGAACCGAATTTTGGTGGGAATAGTTGGATTAAGATAAAATATTGATAAAAATGTGGTAACATTTTTATTTTTACACTAGTATTTAAATGTTTTAATCACTTTACAATATTGTAATTAAGTGTATTTATATTTTAAATATAAATAGAGTTTTTCAAAAAATACATATTTAAATAATAATATATTTTTTATTTGATAACACTAAAGTTTTAATTTAATTATTCAAGAATGTAATATTTAAATATATTTAAAAATGAAAAAGAAGTTAGTATTTTAAATAACTCTATTTAAAATTAATGTTTTTTTAAGATTAAATGTATAAATGTTTTTAGTATTTAAAAAGACTCCATTATCATTCTAATTAATGTGAAATTTATGTGTTAAAGGAGTTGGAAGTAATGATAATATAAAAAATTATATATTTATTATTTCAAGTATATCTATCGTATTTCTAGATGAACTTTTCACAAGCTTAATTAATATGAGTTTCATATGGAGTTAGCTCTATCCAATAAAAATGTGACACATAAGAATTATTGACTTCAAAATGTCCAACTCAGCCATAATGGTTGACCAACATTATTGAAATTCTATTGGTTGGAGAAATCTAGCTCAAAATATTTTTAATAAAAAAATCCTATTCATCCATGCACACTTTCTTATAAGGTCCATTTTAGGCCCCAAATTTCCTCTAATTGATGACAATGATGTTGTTTGCATTGATGATGATGACCTAGATGCCAATGATGATGTTGTCGATGATAGTGATGATGAAAATGACAATGAGAATGATGATGAAAATGATGAATACAATGAGAATGACATGAATGATGATGACAATGATGAGAATGAAATGAATGGAAATGATGATGATGCCATGATTGTGATAATGATGATGATTGATGATGATGACAACGACAATGATGATGATGATGGTGATGTTGGCATTGATGATGATGATAGTGACGGTCAAAATGACAATGAGAATGATCATGACAATGACGATGACAATGAGAATGACATGAATGACAATGATGATGAAAGTGATGATGATCACAATGACCACAATGACAGTGATGATGATGACGACGATGATAGTGATGATGGAATTGAAAATGAGAATGATTATGAAAATACTGATGAAAATGATGAGAATGACATGAATGAAAATGATGTTAATGACCATGATGAAAACAATGGAGACAACAATGATGACGATGATGATGACCTAGATGATAATTATGATGATGATGAACTAAACGAAAATCACGATGATGATGATGTTGATAGTGCTAACAATGATGATGTTGATGATGCTAACAATGGAAATGACAATGGAAATGATGATGATGATGATGATGATGGTGACGACAATGATGATGACAAAAAATAATTTCCCATACAAGTAAATAATTTAAATAGAAGAAATCATATAAATATATAATCACATACCTCCTACATTTCAACATTTTTGCAATAACATTGATATTCTTCTTCATCCAACTCCCATTTGTATCATCCAATTTATCAATGTTGAAAGGATTGGATATATCAATTTCACCATCAATGTCATTTTTTGATAATATCATCGTCAGTATCATCATTGAAAACATTTTCATCTACTTCTTGCTCAATTTCTTTGACTTATTCATCTAACACATCTACTTAATGGTTCTTTGCATCATCTTCTTCTTATTCAATATTTTCTTATTTTAGCACACTATACTTTATGGGAATTCCTCTTGGATCATATCTAACAATCTACAACCAACTTGTTTGATATAGATTCTCATCTAAATAAAAGGAATGCTCACATTGGCTAGGAAAAACATATGTTTCTATACCTGGCTCAAACATCCTTACATTAACCATGGTAGATCCATTGGAATTCTCAATAAAAATTCTTTTCGAACCATGTTCATTCTTTTGTAACCTATACCATTTGACCTCGAATAGAACTAACTTGAAGGATTTAAAGTCACACTCAAGTATATCACCCGACAAATAGCCACAGTATCTATTTTCAAATATTGTTTGAGACCTATCACTTTTAGAGGAAATATTAATGACCTGTAGTTATCCCATATTCAAAGGTTTTATTCTTATCATCCAACTTTGTTATGTGAAATTTATGGCCATTGCCACATAGCCTTGTGGTGTTTCAACTGCAACATGCCCAACATGTAAAAATGAATTGCCAATTAGTAAACACATTTAGATAGTAAATATTAAAAAAAAACACAACACTTACATTAAAATAATGGAAATAACTGAAAAATGTGGGTTACTATGCTTGCATGCTTATCGTTAAAAACATATGCTAAATTAATTTCCCTCCATGTAATATTGGTATCTTTATTACAATGAGCTCCTCTAATAAATGTAGCCACCCCTTCCCATGATAACCTATCATCACATTGTATACATCATTCTATCCATACCTTCATCCAATCAAGTTTGTTTGCAATGTATAAATGTAGTGTATCCCAGTCTTGACCAATTGTATGAAAAAAGAATAATTAATCAATAATTAGGAACCACAGAAAATATCAAAAGTTGATGGACATGCTCTCTGTCTAACAAAATCCTTCAGTGATTTCAAGTGCATCTTCACCATCCACATTGACCTTGTGTGCACAGGTCCACACATTTCAATCTCCTCTACTTGGTGTATGAGGTAGTGTTCTCACATGTTGAAAAATGCTGGAGATAGATACTTTTGCATTTCACACATTAGCTGAGGAATTTCTCTCCTCCAATGATTTATATCTTCTTGATGGATTTCTTTAGATGACAAACACCTACACATGATATAATAAAATCATAGGTTTCAACCAAAAAAACATATACATTGCAAGTAAAACATATGTCAACAAGTTCCGCAACAAACATTTTGCATATAAATCGTTATTTACCTCATGCATTTTCCAATATCATATATAACTTGGTTTATGTTATTTTTAAAGTTGTCTGAGAGATATAGAGGTAGAACATACTCTAACAAAAAATGAATCATCATTTTTTTGTAAAGAAAACAAAAAAATACTAAAAATAAGTATTACCAATATAGAAATATACCAAAAAATTACCTTAATGAAGGTATGCTAGTCATGAGTTAAACCCTGCCAGATTCACCTTTCTTCGTTAAGTTATTCTTTATATTTGAAGACAATCCCATGGGAAATTTAATTTTTCAAATGACCTCTTTTTCAACATTTCTTTTCCAATCTGTAAATAACCATGGAATACTATTTGGGTGTCCATCTCTATATGATTGAATCACATTTTGCATTGCATAGTTGGCTTTCTGAATTTCACTACAAATTTTGACAATTGTTTCTTTGCAATTCCTTCCATCTAAGATTCTCCATAATGTTTCTATTACATTCTTCGCAATATGCATTGTATCAAACAAATGAGCTATATGTAGGTGCTCATAGTAGTGAAACCTAGTAAATTGTATGGAGTAGCTTTCATTCCTCATGGAAGCACATTAATGTCTTGACAACCTTTATGAAACATAAATGAAATTACATCTTATGTATACAAATACATAACTATAACAAATGTTAAAGCTTAATAAATAAATAATAAAATACATATATTAATATTATAATAAATAATAATTAGCAATTAAACAAAGAGGCACATCTCTTCATGTAAAGGAACTAAAGGGGCTATTTAATGTCCAAAAATATGGAGTTACATATTTAACATTGGGAAGCAAGTTTATGACCCGTACATAGTCTAAGTAAAAAATTAGGGCTAATTATGCCTTAATTTTTTTATTAATTCAAAAATATCTTCTAATTCCTAGGGTTGAATATTTTAGTTGGCTTGACAATTCAAACTCTAATCGACTCGTCAGATTAGATTCAATATCCGAAAACTTATTATTCCTATTAATTCTTGGCTATTCTCTAAACCTAGGATCTCGAGACACTTTTCTCTTGAGGATAAGCCCTACTATGAGGCTTGAAATGTCGATAAATTAAACCATTTAACATAATATTCTTCCTCTCTTATAGATTCCAGTGCATATACTCATGAACAACTAGATCATAACAATATTTAACACTTGTTAGAACAAAAAATGTTGACAATCGAACAACAGAAATGCATAGATAAAATTTGTCATGATTGATATGGAAATCCTACATAAAACAGGAAAGGATAACATATTATCTAATGTTCTTTCAGGAAAAGATGAAAAAGTGCAATTTTTTTAGCGTTGATGGTGATTTTCGAATGTCTAGATGAAATTCAAACTGAGTAGAATAAGAACCAAGAGACTTGATCCATAATCAATGATGTGAATTATTACCCCAAATTGGAGTGGAAGAATGACATCTTATTGTATAAAGGAATAATTTATTTGCACGCTAATTCAAGTTTTAAATCCAAGATTCTTAAAGAGTCCTATGACTATCCAAGTGTAGGAAACATAATAGTTTTCAAAACCTATTATAACACAAGACAATCATTTTTCTATAATTGGATGAATGCATCCATTAAAAAATATGCAACAGAATGTGACATTTGCCAAAGAAACAAAAATGAAAATGTCTTAACCCCTAATAAAAATGGGAAGAAATGTCAATGGAATTCATTGAAGGGTTACCCATGTCAGAAGGGAAGGACAAAATACTGATGGTGGTAGACAAACTAACTAAGTATGCACATTTTTTGGGGTAAGAAAAACCAATTCTGCAAAAGAACAACGAAAGTTTTTTGTAAAAATATCTACAATTCACATGGGTTTCTGAAGATTATCATGAGTGATAGAGACCAAATTTAATGGAAAATTTTGGAGACAATTTTGAAAACAAATTGGGACATCACTTAATATGAGCTCATCTTACCACCCCCAAATAGATGGTCAAATGGAAATTGTCAATAAATGCTTGGAAACATGCCTTCATTGTTTGCAACCGATAAAAAACATAAATGGTTCCAATGGTAGCATCTTGCTGAATGGTGGTATAATTCCACATATCACACATCTGCAAAAATGACACCATTCCAAGATATCTATGGATATGAACCCATGAAATGGAAAGAGTTATGTCGCCTCAGTAAAGGACGATTTAGAAGAGAATATTTTTTTTTCAATTACTCAAGGAAAACCTAATAGTTGTCTGGAATCGAATGAAACAACAAGCCGACCAACATTGAACAAAAATAGAATTTGAAATTGGAGATTGGGTATTTGTGAGACTCAACCCTATAAACAATTATTCCTTAAACAACAAGGGAAAAATAAATTATCTCAAAAGTTTTATGGACCATATCAAATAAAAAAAAGATTAGCCACTTAGCATATGGATTGGAGTTATCAGAAAAGAGTTATCTCCACAACATTTTTCACATATCATGTCTCAAAAAGGTCTTAGGAAAACATTATAAGGTGCAATCAATTCTTCATATGTTGGATGATAAAGAACATATTATCTTGGATCCAAAATCCATTATTTCTATTAGGGAAAAGAGATCGTGTTCTTGAGTAATCACAAAGTATCTTAACAGAAGGTGGAACTGCGTTCGAATGCTATTTATATCCAATGTTTCGGTCCAACAAAGTTCCACCTTATCTTATGTGACTCCTTCCTAAGCAATGTTTGACAAGGAGTATCTTATTAAATGGAAAAATATTCCCAAAGAAGATGCAGCTTGGGAGCCAAATTATTTTCAACAGTTGCATCCTTCATTACCATTGCTTTAAGGAAAAAGCAAAGTTTAAGGGAAGGGAAAGGTTACATATACAAATACATAACTATAATAAATATCAAAGATTAGATAAATAAATAATAAAATACATATAATATTGTAATAATTGATTAAGTAGCAATTAAATAAAGAGGTACATATCTTCATGTAAAGGCACTAAAGGGGATATTTAATTTCTCTAATTATATTGTAAAATTATCATCTTATCAATTGCATACATACATACATGTATATATCTTCCAAATGCAAAATATCAATCATTCAAAAATTGGATGATCATATACTGTCCCTGGGAGGGACTTACATTCAAATATCATGCCTTGATTGGCTTCTTTTCTCATACTAAGACGTTTTTGCTCTATTACATAACAATGCCTATCAAAATCATAAGCCTCTTAATGCTCTTACTAGGAAATTTAGTATCCCGCTATTCTTCCTGCACTTCTTTAATCTCCATTTTTCCTGGTGCTAACAATAATGCAAGTTTTGACATATTATCTGCCTCTGTGTTTAATTTTCTGTATACATGTGTTATAGTTAGGGCTATGAATAAATTCAAAATCCTTCTGATAGCTTTTAATATTTGCTGTAAATGAGGTGATTTGATTTGAATTTTATTGTTGACCCAGTCCACTACCATTTTGGTCTCCCCATAAACCTACAAACTAGTGATATTTCTTTTTATAACCATCTCAATTATAACATGGATGAATTCTAGCTCTGCTTTATTGTTTGAGCATTGTTTTGGAGCGTATTTCATCTATATCTTATGTTTTTTTGAAAGATATAAAACTCCTCTCGAACCTCCAAATGGAGGCTCTCCTTGGCTTGCTCCATTAAAGTAAGTCCATGGAGTTTCCTTGTTGAAGACAAGAGGTACCAGATTCATGATCTTAAGTTATTTTTCCTTGGATTTGTGTTCCCTGGACCACTGCACAACACAGGCCATCATCACTTCATGAAGTATAAATATGTTATGGAAAATTGTTGTATTTCATGCCCACCAAATTCCATAAATAAAGGAGGAAGGGAATGTGCGGAAGATACGTACCGAGTCGTCTGAACACCGTGCGAAACATTTTTTCTCTAGCGAAGTACCTGCATGAGGCACTTGTGATCTTATCTCTTTGCTGGTTGACTTCCATAATGTTTCTGCATAAGAACAAAAAGCAAACATGTGAGAGCCTGATTCCTCTTTTGTATGGCATAAAACACACCGGCTCGGACCTTGCCACCCTCATTTTTTGAGCTTCTCCCAGGATTAGAAGTACATACATACATATATATATATATATATATATATATAT
>LPNX010210567.1:36234-78435 GCA_001517045.1 Pseudotsuga menziesii
CACACACAATTGTTAAATACAGAGTTATGTCTCCGACATTACAACAATAATTGTTAGATAAGGTAAACGCGATTTGATACAAATAAAAATTGTAAAACATTACATATGGCACATTAAGGAATTATTTACCTTGACAATTTTCAATATATTCCAACTTTCATAGGTGAGGTGTCATTCTTCATGGTTTGATTTCAATCTCTTATTTCCCATTGAAAATATGTTTTTCAATAGTTCAATACCTATGGTTCTGAGGGATAAAGTGCTTATGCTCAACAAACATCTCATTTACTAAACTTGTTCAATGACGAGATTTCATCCTAGGACCAAAAACTTGACATGCAAATTTACCCTTTGTTTGAAGACATGCAAGATATGGATTAATGTCAGTATTAGTTATATACCAAGGAATTATTTAAAAAACATTCATAACATTTTTATAAAATTATATATTATTAAAGTGCAATAACATGTTACATACCACAAAAGTGTGTTGGCCTCGAGGAATCATGAATTGTCCATTTTAGTATTCAATGGTTTAGTGAAATTGATTTTTCCCCATTGGTTTAAAGATGTCATACATAGTGATTCCAACCCATAAATTTAGTAGCTCGTCGACAAAAGGATCAATATATATAGTCAAATATTTAACTTGGTGTGTGTGTGTGTGTGAAATAAATTATCAAGCAACGAACAAGGAAAATGAAATGATACGTTCAAACAAATAACTGGAACAATCATTGGCAACATTGTGTGCTCCCTCTTTATTAACATCCACGGAGGAAGGTGATTGTTTATAACAAAAATAAGCCACTATTAATGCTTCAATCTCACATAGATGTGACATTTTGGCTAATTTTGCAGAAGGACATCATCAACACACAAAATGCAGCTCATTAAAGACATCCTCATCAAATCCACAATGGAAATTGAACCTTAGAATGATAAAGTCATTCATTATGGACAACCACGTGACCTTTGCTTCGGGAAATCACACAGATATCATGAGTTTATATTTGGAATCCCGCGTGGATCAATGCAACTTATTATTCGAAAGTCATGATATTGTACCAATGGTGGGACCATCTACCTTCTGCCATGGATTCAGGGTTGATAACAACATTCTTGGCCCCAAAATTCGAATTGGACTCCTCACATGCTTGGGATCCCCCTTCATGTACTTGGAAAGCCACTTCATGATTAAGATATTTCACATTAGGAACTCTATGTTTCAAGGCCTCAATTTGCATTTAAAAGGAGGCCATGAGAATGTATTCATTAGAGAGAAATCTAGAGAAAAGTTATATGCTGTAATAATGGTGTGAGAGCTCATCTTTCAACCCATTTCTTACCACTAGTTGGCATGCTAAGGCTCCCTTATCTTCTTCCTCTGAGAAGAAAGAATTTTTATTCATTGTTTTAAGTTTGTGTTGTTGCTGCAACTACTTCCCCATTTTTTTTACATTTTAGGGCCCCTCCTTCCATTTTTTGTTGTAAAAGCACGCTTACTCTTGTTTCCCAACTCAGTTAAGCCCTCCCTGCATACTCAGTCTTTCCTAGAAGCTTGAGCAAAAGGTTTTTCCCTAAGCCTAAAGTGTGATTCTAGAAAAAAAAACTTAGGCGCAACCAAGGAACAAGCCTTACAAGGAAAACTGCTTTGATTTAAGATCTAATGGCCAATAAATGGTGGGAGTGGAAGGGTGGAGTCGAAAAATCCAAGTTCACTTATGGAAAGAGTTGCAAATCCACCTTCCGCTTTCTGCAGTTTGAGATCTGACGGCTCATAAGGTTTTCACACAAATCAATGTCTCAGAAGGATGGAAAAGAAAAGGCAGAGGTGGAAAGTTAAAGTTTAAACTTCATGAAAATTGGAAAATTCGACTTCCGATTTCTGTTTTTCACAAAGGGCGGAAGCAGAAACTTAAGGTTTGAACTTCGTGAAAGATTGAATTTTCGCTTTCCGGAATGGTGGAAGGGGAAATGCGGAAGCATAAGATGTAGGTTTTGGTCATGAAAAGGTTGGAATATTGATTTCCGACTTCCGCATAGATCAACGGTTTAAAAAACTTCCATATAGATCAATGACTCAGAAGGATTCGGAAGGGCAGACACGAAGAAGCAAAGGTGGAAAGTTTGAATTTTGGTCCTGAAAAAGTTAGAGTTCTTCCTTCCACCTTCCGTAGTCTCAGATCCAATGGTCCAGAATCAACCACATAAGATCGATGGTACAGAAAGGTTGTCACGAAAATCTAAGTTGCGTAAGCGAAAGAATTAAAGTTAACCTTTGAAAAAATTTGGAAACCCGCGTTCCGATTTTTGAATTCAACAATCCACAAATTGACATCTACGGATGAGTCCGCAAAGATCCAACGGTCCAGGAGGCTTCTGCACAAATCAACGATCCAGGGAAAAGCTGAAGTGGAAAAGCCAAAATTTAATTTTGGAAAAGATTGACTTTCTGCTTTTAGAAAGGCAAAGGCGGAAAGGTGTTGGCAGGGGTTTTGGGTAAGTGAGTTGTGCAGCGTTGTGGTAGCTGCGCAAGCTCACGCAACACCGTACAAGGCCAGATCAACGTGATGGGAGGAAAGATAACCGTTTTTGAATAATTAATGTGTTAATTGACCACGTTTTGTGGACATAGGTCATTAGTGGTTAGAAGTTAGTTAGAAGTGGACCTTTGATGTAAAGGCGCAAGCCTATATATAGAGCTAGTTTTTTAATTGTAAAGGGACACCAATAACACAGAACCACTGAGAAAGATCGGACTTGTGATCATGTTCAGTGCGAGACATGTCCAATCTGTTGCGATATGTCTATGGTATTGTTGAGTCTTCTGTTTGGGATGATCTGTGATCTGTCTGTGTTGGATACTGAATTTTGGGATGTAATCGCTCTCCTGTTGTGGAGAAGAATTATCTATTTTGGATCTCTTGCGGAGAATTAATATGACATGGCGGTTGTTGCATAAATATTGTCTTCTGTTTTCCTGTTTTCTCTGCTGCGATGTCAACTAGAAGTGTATTGAATCTGTTTATGATTTATTGATGTTACTGCAATGAATTGATGATACGATCTATCCCAATTCTGTTAAATGATGATTGAAGTTGTTTTATGAATGATACTACTACGATAAATCAATGATGTGATCTATTAGATTTTTAGTTGTGAAGATGAATTGTGGTAATTTTCTTAGCTCTATAATTTGAGTATTATGCTGTCGAAGTTGAGGATGCCATATCTTCCCTTCTTACTGCTGAAAAATCAGTTCCAACAGCTCTCCCTCGAACATCTCGGCTGAGACTTTGTTCACTTTGTAGATGTTGCTGGGCAGGGTAAAACCTATATGGGCTGGTGCTCATGGAGATTGTGCTGGTTGGGCATCGACAGAGTGAGAACCCCTGTCGATGAGGCTTTTATTGGTGGGTTTTCTCCAACAAATGGTTCCGTTGCCGAGACCAAGTTGCAATTGAAGGGAGGATATGTTTTGGCATCTGACTCATCTGGAGATTGAGGAGTGGTTTGGTCTAAAACTGCGAGAGTTTGCTGAAACGGGAAATCAGAATATGAAGCTGTGGACGAGCAATTGGTTGGACATATATATTCACGATGGTCTCCATGAATTGTTCTTCTGTGAGTTTCCTGTCATCTTGTATGAGTGGCTGGTGAAGTTTGCTTCTAAGAAGAAAAACTTCCAAGGAGGAGAGCTGACATCTTGGACTTTGGAGTTGATCTAGGAATTACAGGAAACAGACAATAAGGCATCGCGGGCTGTTGAGGTGTGGTTGGACAGTATCCTAGAGGGCTACATTACTGAGTTTGTAGTTGATACCAATAAGCCATTTAACGAAGCAGAAAGAGAGTTCTTCAACGGACCACGAGGTAGACTTTTGTTGTCTCTACAACTATCTATTAAACAACTTGTCTAAGAAAAAGGTATTCTGAAAATGGACCAAGAGTAGTGGAACTCTGGTGTGTGGAGGATGTAGACACCGCGATGAAAGGGGGGAGATGGATGGAAAGGTAAAGGGTAGATGGGCATGGAAAGGTAAAGGGTAGATGGGAATGAGTTATGGTGAAAGTGCAAAGGTCACCGAGGAAACAAGTGGTTGTAGAAGAGGAGGAGCAATGTTTCGAGAGAAGAGGCAGAGGATAGGAGAAGGTCCTGCTGTGATCGAAGTGCGATGCCACGAAGAACAGCCACACGAGACAAAGCGACCTTTTAGTGACGACGAGGACGAATAGGCTTAGCACTCGGAAGGATGGCAGGATCGAACCCCAGCAGTAATGTGTCCACACCTCCACGCACTACTCCACCACTAGGAAGAAACATGCATTCTACGTCGACTTTCCCGACGTGTCAGCAGCAGTCTAGCAATAGAATACCAGTCGGAGGAAGAAGGCCCAGAATAGCGGTCGACAAAATGAAGCTACCAATATTTCATGGAAATGACATCGATGACCCCGAGAAATACTGGCTCTTGTGCAAGGTGATCTGGACCACTCGACAGACTATGGATGACGGTATCAAGAAAATCCAGCTGGCAACCACCCTCATGGGTCGTGCGCTGGATTGGTACATTAGATTCATGCTGGTGTCTCAGGGAGGTACAACAAAAACATTGGATGAGATCCGTAAGGGGTTGTTTGAAGAATTCAAGAAGCCAAAGTCTGAGGCTCAGTACATTATCGAGTTGAAAGAAATCAAGTAGTTCCCCAATGAGACAATTTGGGACTTTGATCAATGGTTTAAGACGTTGATGGCTCGAGTCAGCTTCCAGATGAGCGATGTTCAACAAAAGGAGTGGTTCATCGCCGCGCTTGTCCCACATATTAGACAACCATTAATGCATCAAAATATTGCAACACAGAGCGAGGCTCTGGAAATCATGATAAAATTAGAAGCATCGTCGGTAGGAGAAACCTCGGTTGGGATGAACCAGATTCAAGCACAGTTGGACAATCTGATGCTCCAACTGCAAGATATTAAGATTAGGCACCCCGAACCTATTGAGATGTGCTGGTGTTCCATGGTGCCACATATGTCAGGTCTATGGGCATCGACATGAGAAATGTGACTACATGCAAAAGATATGGTTACCAAGGCAGAGAGTCTGTACTATACCTTTTGTTGGCTAGTGGGACACGACAATAAGAACTGTCGAGCTTATGACTTGCTCCAGGAAAGGACATATGATTCATACTTTGTGAAAGGTGAGGACCCCCAGGTAATAAAAGCGCAGCCACAGATGGAACAGCCAACGGCGCAGGTGCAGTATACACCATTGCCCCAGACGCAGTTTGTCTCATCACAATCGTAGCAGCTTACATCACAGCCACAGTTTTCACCTCAACTGCAGCTCGTAGCACAACCACATTATGCGCCACAACCATAGTATAATTAGGTGCCACTCATTCAACCTCAACCACAATATGTTCAAGCTGCACACTATGTCCAACAGCAACCAAACCCCCCATAGCAGCAGTTGGCCCAGCCTCAGTTTTAGTAAGGAGGGATCCGAGGAGGATTCCGCAGAGGATTCAGGGGACAAGGAGGAGGCTTCGGTCGAGGTCTAGAATCAATCCAGTGCTATACCTATGGAGTATTCAGGCACTATCAGAGGGATTGTCGTCATGTGTAGTGTACATACTGTGCGGTTAGCTAGAATAATGTTGAAAATTTCCCTCAGTTGATTGCACAGTGGCAGGCTGGAAAAATTCTGTAGTTGCAGAATGCGCAGACTCAGAACCAGCCAACATTCTAAGTGCAGAACCAACCGACGATGCAGAATCAGATCTTGCCATAGATCCCACCACAGATTTAGAATCAGCCGAGGAACCCACCGCTAAATCAGAACCCACCATCGAATCAAGCCTAGAACGTTAATAGAGGATCGATGGTTGCCACAATTCAAGCCAAACCATGAACGAAGGATGTCGGCGTTGGGGTTGTTACTCGTGTCGGTGCATCAACTAGAGAAGATGGACCGTGTTAGCAAGTTCAGTTTGCTGGAAAGAAAAAGGTAGCATTTGATATTGCGATGGAGAAAGACACCTTCTTCGAGGCTAAGCATGCAATCAAGAGAAATCCAGGTAAGTTACCTATTATCACAATGGCATCTGCTTTTGACCCATCTGTAGAGGCAGGACCATCACAGAAGCATGGTGCCTTGCAGCAGTTCTTTAAGAGTTGTCTGTCACCGGTAAGGGATATCAGAGCCCTTGTCAAGATTGAGAAGTTGTTGTACCATCGAGATAAGACATTGAAGGATTCTGCGGTGAATTCCCTGCAAAAGAAGAAGACCGACAAGGAGATGAGGATGAACGTCCATATTGGAGATTATGAGGTTGAATTAGTTATTCTGGATCTTAGATTGGATGTAAACATTTTGACCAAGCAGACTTGGCAGCTGATGGGGAAGCCGACATTGGTATGGTTGTTGGTGCAGCTGCGACTAGCAAATCAGGCAAAGGTTTAGCCCATTGGTCGCGTCTCGAACTTGGTTGTCGATATTGAAGGTATGAAAACACATGCTGATTTTGATGTGATAGAAGTGGTTGAAGATGGAGGTTCCTATCCTGCACTGCTAAGGATTGGGTGGGATAATGATAGCATGGCAGTTATCATTTTCAAAAAACAGGTTATGACATTTGAGAACCAGGATGTCAGGGTCATCACTCCCATGGACCCTCAAGAAGGACGCTGATATATTGAACCTGTGAGGGATGAAGTCTATAGAAGTTGGGATCACGTCTATAATATCTCTGAAGATTATATCCACCCTATTGTCGATGGTGAAATTGGATGGCGCAGCGAGAGTTATGCATCCTCTGATTCTGATGATGCTTTGGAAAATTGGCAGAATAGGCTGCATGAGGCGTCGTTTAGAAAATGCGGATTGATCACACAGTCTCTTTGTTGCGTAGCAACTGAGACTGTTGAGTTGCCAATTTATGAAGGGATTCCAGCGTTATCATATTCCTTTGATAATTTGAAGAGAAAGTGTTTGAACCACAAAGGGTATTGGCCCTAGATGTGGCACTGAAGGCTACCCCGACCCGATGGTGGGTGATGCATAAGCAGACGATCCATGAATGGGGACAGTGTCAGAGATTGATGATGGTGCACTTCAACGATTTGGAGGTCTATCCTATTGCGAGATATGATGGACAGAATGACCCCACCAGTCATTTGATGGAATGTCAGGCCTTATGGGCATCTCGATCTAAAGATGAGTGGGTCCATGCTTTTGTTCATACTCTGGATGAGATGTCGAGATCCTGGTATGTAGCAGCAGAATTGCGTAGAACTATAACCACTTGGGAGGAGTTGTTCATTTTCTTTACGCAGATGTTTAGTTTCCGATATGCCAACCCAGAGGTACATAATGCATTCCACATGATCCGCGACGTAGTGCTGAAGGTCGTCCCTGTCGTATACCCAGTTGATCCACATGTGCACTGCTCGATACAATCCATGATGACATGTTACAATTTATCTGGGGAACCTGAAGATGATGATGAGTTGCGGAATGTAAATATTCCAGAGTCATAAGGAAGCCACAATGTTGCAGCACTAGACATACCGACGAATTTGATGAGTCAGCCGCTGAAGATCAGGAAAGTCAACATTGGGTCGGAAGAGAAACCAAAATTCGCCAATATTGGGGACTATTGGGACAAGGAAACAATGGCCAAAACCATGGACCTGCTACATGAATTCCAGGATCTTTTTCTGACACGGTTCTCAGAAATGAAGGGGATATTAGGGGACTTGGGGGAGATGAAAATCCCATTGAAACCAGATGCAAAACTTGTGCGACAGAGGCCATATCGATTGAACCCATGATACAAGGACCGTGTGAAGGCTGAGATTGATCGGATGTTGGATGCTAGGATCATCGAGATTGTCGAAGAATCAGAGTGGATAATCCCTATGGTGGTTCAGGATAAAAAGACTGGTGAAGTCTGCATTTGTGTCGACCTAAGAAAGCTGAATGATGCCTGCGTACATGATCTGTTCCCGATTCTGTTTACAGATGAGGTCCTTGAAGGAGTAGGCGGTCAGGAGATGTATTCCTTCACAGATGGCTTTTCGGGGTACCACCAGATCCATATTGCAAAGGAGGATCGCCATAAGACCACATTTGTCACTGAATGGGGTTGTTTTCAATATACAGTCATGCCCTTGGGGATGAAGAATGCACCAACAATATTTTCTCGGTTAGTTGTTGCTGTGTTTAAAGACTTTATTCAAAAGTTCCTGCAAGTATATATGGATGATTGGATAGTCTATGGGCTAATTAGGGACCATCTTGAAAACTCTTGATTGATGCTAGAAAAGGTGTTGACAACATCAGATTGCATTAAATTCTAAGAAGTGCATTTTCTGTGCATCATTTGGAATGTTGCTTGGCCACATAGTATGTCAGGAAGGTCTATTGGTTGATCTAGCGAAGATCGCATTAATTCTTAGTTTACCACCACTGATGAATGTGAAGATGATTCGGGCAATGCTGGGGCACATGGGGTACTATCGCAAGTTCATCAAAGGATACGCTGCAATTACGGCCCCTATGGAGAAGCTATTAAAGAAGGATGTTGCATTTGAGTGGAGTCAGGAATGTCAAGGAAGTTTTGACACACTAAAGGCCAAGATGGCATTCGCACCCATACTGGTATTCCTTGACTGGAGCAAGGAGTTCCATGTGCATGTCGACACCTCTTCTGTTGTGCCAAGGGTTGTGCTTACACAACTAGGTGAGGGCGACCTGGATCACCTGATCGCATATGCCAGTAGGAAGTTGTCGTTTGCTGAATGAAATTACACAACAAATGAAAGAGAAGGCTTGCCGATGGTTTATGCCTTGCAAAAGTTCAGGCACTATTTGTTAGGCGGTCACTTCAAGTTGTTCACCGACCAGTCCACCTTGCAAAACTTGGTCAATAAGCTTGTGTTGGGGGGGAAAATCTATCGGTGGCTGCTAATTTTTTAGGAATTTGTCTTTGAAATAGTTGTGAAACTAGGACGATTGAATGCTGGTCCTGATCACCTATCTTGCATTGAGACCGGAGAAGAACCGACAAATATTGATGATGGATTGCCAGATGCACAACTATTCCATGTTGACATCGCAGATGATCATTATGCCCTAATCATTCAGTTCTTGGCCACTGGTGTTGCCCCTGACAACCTGTCAACCAGTCAGAAGAAGTAGTTGGTAGTAAAGGCTTCAGATTTCCAGCTGATTGTTGGACAGTTATACAAGCTTGGACCAGATGAAATATTGCGATGTTGTATCCTCCCGCATGAGTAGGGGTCTGTTCTAGAAGAAGCACATGCAGGAATTGCGGTAGGTCACTATGGAGGAAGGGCTGCTACGTGAAAGGTGTTGCATGCTAGGGTATGGTGGCCTACATTGCATAATGATGCCACAGACTATGCGAGGATTTCTGATGCCTTCCAGCGCGTCAGTAAACCATCGCTGTGGGATGAAATGCCACAGAAAACTCTACAACCTTTTAATAATTGGGCCATGGATTTTGTGGGTCCCATTAATCCACCAAGGAAGAGGACTGGTGTGCGATACATCATTACTGCAACTGACCATATGACCAGGTGGGCAGAGGCCGCACCAGTTGTGGATTGTACCATTACAACAGTAGCAAAGTTCATATTTGAGAATATTGTGACACAGTTTGGGTGTCCCAGGATATTGATGAGTGACCAAGGCAGTCATTTTATCAACTGCACTGTGCGAGCACTAACTGAGGAATTGTAGGTGCAACATAAGAGAAGCACACCATACCATCCGCAGGCGAACGAGACTGTTGAAGAGTTCAACAAAATTTTGGAAATAGTGTTGACAAAGGTATGTAATGCTAATCGCGATGACTAGGACTTGAAAATTCCAGCAGTACTATGGGCCTATCGCACCATTTGTAAACGGTTGACAGGATAGACACCGTTCAAGCTAGTATATGGGCAAGAGGTGATCATGCCCATGGAATACATTGTTCCTAGTTTTTGCATCACTATGGTGACCGACATGGATGATGCAAAAGCATTAGAAGAGAGCATTGTGCAGTTGATCCATCTTGAAGAGGACCATTTTATTGCAGGCTTCCACCAGCGCATTGCAAAGGATCGACAAAAGGCTTGGCATGATCGTCATATTAAGCAAAAATAGTTTATGGAAGGAGATTTGGTGCTCTTATACGACAACAAGTTCATGAAGCATCCAGGTAAGTTACAGATGCACTGGTTAGGTCCGTATCTTGTTCATTCCATTACTTCTGGAGGTGCGGTTCAGTTACAACAATTAGATGGTCCGATACTACCGACACTCATCAATGGGAGTCGCTTCAACCCACCACAAATTGAAGAGCCCAGTCCATAGGAGGACTATGCGATCCACTTTTGGGTCTATTGGGAAGCGTTGTAAGCTACAGCTATCAAAGTTCCCCGCTTATCCCGGTATGCAGCGACCAAGTATCAGCGGCCCATTCAGTTTGCAATCGAGCCTCACTCCATTTATATCTAGGCACGGTGGGACCCCGACAAGCAGTGGATACCTCTGGCCTACAAAGTTACTGATGAATAATTAGATGCTATTGTTCGGGAGTGGACGCTTGAATGGTGCAACCCCATGAGTCAAGAGGAACTCTCCAAGGAGCCACCACCTGATGCCTCGGAGGAGCCTGTCTAGAAGGAGCTGAGTGTTCATGACTCTGACATTGAGTCATCGATGGACCCTAAGGCTGAAGCACAACACATGTAGGAGGAAACTTGAACCAAATGGTGCCAAGAATACGACGCGGGCATCGGTACCTGGTCAGGGATGGAGGACCAACTACAACGGCTCATTAAAGTGGTCACTGACTTCTCTGAGGCTGCGACGCAAGCGATACGAGAGTCCAACGACGAAGAGTTTTCTGTGGTAATATATAGTTTGAATTCTATTGATGATGTTGTTTCTAGTAAGACACTCGAGAGACATGCGATGCAGGAATTCTCGTCGATCAGCACTGAGCCGTGGGCTAGGAACATTTAAGTTCCCCCGACTGCGATCAATGTGTGAGTGAAGAAGTGAACCGATTACTGCAGCCACTCCAGAGCATTGCCTTGGATCTTAATAAGTTACCTGCTCAAGTACTAGTGGAGGTGTAACATGTTGCCGCCTAGGAATTGGCAGATAGACAGAACGAGATGACTGATGGATATATGCAGTCACAGAGCGCAGTCAAGAAATTGTAGAAAGAAACTAAGGAGCTGGATCAGGTTAGGGTGCAGCTGGAAGAAGAGAAGGTACAAGAGATTGAGGTGTTGAAGGCAGCACAGGCCGAGCTGCAGTGCAAGGCTGCCGAGGAAATCACCGAGCTTAAGAAGGCACAATACCGCCTCATCATTGAGAAGGTGTAGCTGTGCGCAAGTGTTGGCGAGGTCGAGCAAGCTGTTGATGAGGCTTGTCAACATATCTTTGAGAACATGATCGAGCTTACTGTAGTCACTAAGGCCAAGTGACTTGGGGAAGTTATTTCCCAACTCCAGGACACCAACCTTCTGCTCAATTCCCTGGTCCATCCAGAGACACCACTATAGTAGGTTTCCAAATGGAAGGCTACTATTGAGGAGATAGCGACTCAGTTTGAAAAAATGGAGCAAGAAGCAAAGTCCATCATGGAGGCGATGACATAGTTTTGGCAAAGCATTGTCCAAGACGAACAACTTGACCAGTTGACCATGTAGGTGAAAGAAGCTGAAGGAAAGTTGATGACATTGAATTAGTCACTGCGAGCATTGCTTCTCATGGTGCATATCACATGGTTCGAGGAGTTGAAGGACCTACAGTAGAGATCTGCTCGCACCCAAGAACGCCAACAAAAGCGCCGTGCCCAGTTGGATGAGTTTCTAGAAGTTGGTGGGTAGTTGGCTGTCAAAGCAGTTGCAACACTGCAAGTGGTGAAAGAAAGTCAAAATATGGTCGATAGCAAGGCTGATGAAGCACACCCCGTGCAGTAGATTTTTCTCAACTGTCAAAGCATGACCAAAATAGTCCAGCTCCAGGTTCGAGAGATCTTGTAGCAGTTTAAATATTTCAAGGACAAGACATCGGCGTATACCTTATCAACCTGACGTGGCTGTAGGATGAGCCACAAGACTATGTTGGGGGCCTGTTGTTATGGGTTTTGGGAAAGTGAGTTGGGTAGCGTCACGATAGCTATGCAAGCTCACGCGACATCGTGCAAGGCCAAATCAGCGTGATGGGTGGAAAGGTAACCATTTTTGAATATTTAATGTGTTAATTGACCATGTTTTGTGGACATAGGTCATTAGTGGTTAGAAGTTAGTTAGAAGTGGACCTTTGATGTAAAGGCGCAAGCCTATATATAGAGCTAGTTTTGCAATTGTAAAGGGACATCGATAACACAAAAACACTGAGAAAGATTAGACTTGTGATCATGTTTAGCATGAGACAAGTCCAATATGTTGCGATCTGTCTATGGTCTTGTTGAGTCTTATGTTTGGGATTATATGTGATCTGTCTGTGTCGGATACTGAATTTTGGGATGTAATCGGTCTCTTGTTGTGGAGAAGAATTATCTGTTTTAGATCTCTTGCTAAGAATTAATATGACATGGCGGTTGTTGCATAAATATTGTCTTCTTTTTTCTTGTTTTCTCTATTGTGATGTCAACTAGAAGTGTATTGAATCTATTTATGATTTATTGATGTTACTGCAATGAACTGATGATTAGATATATTCCAATTCTATTAAATGTGATTGAAGTTGTTTTATGAATGATATTGCTGTGATCAATGAATGATGTGATTTGTTAGATCTGTAGTTGTGAAGATGAATTGTGGTAATTGTCTTAGGTCTGCAATTTGAGTATTATGCTGTCGAAGTCACATATGCCATATCTTCCCTTCTTACTAGTAGAAACTCGATTTCGACAGCTCTCCTTCGAACATCTCGGGTGAGACTTCGTCCGCTCTGCGGATGTTGCTGGGTAGGGTAAAACCTGTCTGGGCCGGTGCTCAGGGAGATTGCACTGGTTGGACGTCGACAGAGTGAGAACCCCTGTCGACGAGGATTTTGTTGGTGGGTTTTCTCCAACAGAAGGTAAAATTTTAATGTTGAAAAGGTTGATAATACAACTTTCGATTTTCTTTTTCTAGAAGGGTGGAAGCAGAAATGCGGAAGCAGAAGAATTGAGTTTAAATTTCAAACACATTGGCAAGCCCAGTTTCCACTTTCCAGAAGGGCGGAAGCAGAAAGGAGGAGGCGGAAAAGTATATTATTTTTAAATTGATAGAATTGGTGAACCCGATTTTCGATTTCCGAAAGGGCAGAAGCGGAAAGGAGATGTCAAGGTTGCATGATCTAACTATTCAAATCAAACCCGATTTGTCTTTGAGATGATCTGATCCGTCTAACCTCTATTTTGTTTTTGACTGCGAATCAGTGGGGAAATTGAGAAATCTTCCTCCCGAAACTTAAACTAAATATTTTTCTTGCTTAACAGGGCACTAATCATCATGTTTTTGTTCTGTTTAAATAAACGACACATCTAATTAAACTTACAATTGAAATTATGATTATTAGTTACAGTCTCCATTGACAAATTATTGTTGTTTCCAGATCAGATATATCTCTCATAATGTTCTCTTTATGTATTACAGGTACTATGGTTGACAAAGTTAGGATGGGCAATTACGAGATCAGGTAAAGGTTGCATTTTTAAACACCTGAGAGTCGTGGCAGATAAAGATTTATGGTCTTGAATAATTTTGTTGTTTTAAATTGCACGAATGAAATAAATATCTTAGATCCACGAAATTGGTTTAAAGATGCAGGAAAAATAAAGGAGTGTGTATTTCCATCAGGGCAAGGCCTGTGTAACTTTTGTTTGTTTTTGAAACAGTTAGATTCAACTAGGGGGGCGAATAAGAAGCTTGGGAATCTCCTAAGTGATGGATATAATTAGTATAAATAGGGGTGCATAGCACCATAGTAAATAATTTTTTTCCGAATGAAAGCATTCTGGACTATTGTTGTAAAATAACTACCTCTTTGCTAATAAGAAGGATCATTTTGCTGGAACAAAGGGCCTGCGCAGAGATTTAATTGGAATGCGTGGAATGCATAATGTAGAACTATTTCTTCTTGCTTCTGTACATCATACAGTGAGATTGTTCTAACCTCCTGGAACTCTTTCCTTGGTCATGAATGTTTGTTGTATGTAGAAATGTCTATGTTGACAAGGTAATAAATGGTTTAAATATATTAGAGCTACCTCTTGTATTCTTTCTGCTTTGAATGTGATTATTGTGTTGGTATGGCTGTTTGTTAGACCTTTATGAGAATTTACAATATATTACTCTGAACTCTAAATTTGCTCCCTGTCCGAGGATATAATAGTTTAGTTTTAGATTTAGATTAGATCTGCATTTAGCTAGGCACCTGCATATCATTCTTTAAATGAAAAATCATATAAACGATGGAATTGAGTGTAACCAATAAAAGATTAAAAGAACTTAATCTATGGTAGCTGAAACCATGAACCAGGCAGATTCCCCACACCAAACGGTGTCTGATCTAATTGGGATCGTTCACCGGGGAGAATACCTACTGCTTGGTACCTGGGATTTTTCTAGGCATCAACAGTTTGTTATCAAGAATTTGTATGGACAAAAAGGGACCATCCACATGAGAGGTTATTGGCTTCCATTGGAGCCTTCACCTCCTAAGTGACACCATTATAACAAGATTTACCATTGGGAAAAAATATCATTTGGTTTAGGATACTCTATCTCTTTTATTTTGAGTTTTGCATTGTCATGTGGTATATGGAACACTAACCCATGTCTAACAAATGCTTCATTGTTGCAACCTACAATGATAGAAGAGAGAAGACTACTCACCCTTGTGAAATTTCCCCTCAACAATATTTTGGCAACTCCATTACTCTTTTTGTTTATTTCATTGTATATAGGTTTTCATTTGTAGGATAGATTATTTGGGGTGCCTTGGAGGCTCATGCACTTACTTTTTATCCCCTCAATGTTTAGGATTTGCAGTCTCAAGGCCTAATTCCACCATTTTTTTGGGCAGTGTGGTTCTCAGTGTTTATTTCATGTTCTTTATTTCATGACTTTTTATTTAACAGTTGTGCTGTTGTGCAACCTTTATATCGTTTACACATGTGGTAATTCCATGCAACCTATGTAACTCTATACTTCCACAACTGTGTGTTTGTGGGTCCAAAACCTACGTTGTTGTACATGTTTTGGTATTTTTAGATTAGTTTAATTACAAATGTAGTTTCAATGGCTTCTCAATGAACACAAAATTAGTTAATAATTAAAAAGTTGTTTTATTTCTCTGGTAATTAAACTACATAGCTCAAAATAGGGAGTAAAAACTCATTTTTTACATACTATTAGGCCAAAGGATTTGAGGTTTTCAAGGGAGCTCTTAGTTCTCACTAGGAGTTGACTACATACTTGTTGCTCATAAGGTATTGTTGATTGAGGAAATTTGGATAACTTACATTAGTTTACATCTAATTTCTTCTTTCCTATTACTCTGATTTCAAGAATTAAAGTTAGTTTAGCTCACTCCTCACAAACAAGGGATCTAAAGATTACTCTTACTCATGTATTCTCTTTGTCTTACACTCATAAGTGAGATTGGAAAATTAGAAAGGGGTGGAATGTTTGAAATACCTCCCTAATCACATTTAAATCATTTTATAAGCTTGTATTAGTTGTCTTTTGCAAGAACACATTCACACTTAGAGTTTAATTAGGTGGAGTAACGAACCATCAATGTTCACATCTCTATTATTTTTTATGCCCTTAATTTAGTTGAAAATTTGAATTTAATTGGATTTTAAACACATGTGTGTATCTCCCACTCGAAGCACACACTAAGGGACCTAAATATTCCTTCTAATCAACTATGTTCTTCATCTTGCACTTATTAGTGATATTGACGAATCAAAAAATTTGGAAGGTTTGTAATTCCTCTCTTGTCACACCTTTAATTCAAATTTGTACCCTCATAAAATCAACATTGCATTGTAATTCGCAATCCAACTAAAATCCTCCATCAAGGAGGTCACAAAACAATAGTTAATTAGTTTAGGATTGATTGGGCTAGGCATCCAAATAATGCTCACCAATCTTCTACATTTTGAAACAATAGTGGTTGATGAGTCTTAGGGGACTTATCAAATCCCGCTACAAGTAAGTATGATCAAACCTAGCTAAGAAGGCATGATGCCTAAGGACTTAAAATCCAAGGTAGAGTTTTTTGTTTGTTTTCCACATAAATCCACCTAACTCTTTGTGTAGTAGACACTTTATTGTTAAAGGCCAAAACACTAATCCATGCTTGACGTGGGTGTCTTAGTGGCCAAAACCTAGGATTATAAATAGGTGGAAGTTGTGGGATGCATTTTCACCTAAGCCATATTTTGATGGCTATCGGAAATGCTTCCATTCCTTCCAAGACATATCCCTAACACCCCTCATTATAACTGATTCTTTTATACCTTCAATAACCCTCTTTGGTGGGTTCATAACCACTTACAAGAGAGATATTGGGAGGCCCAATGACTATTTGAGAGGAAGGACATTAATTCAATAAAGGAATATACACATATTCCTTTTTATTAAACAAAATAATCTAATTTAATTAAAAACAACTTACTCTTGGTATCATTTGCACAAACTTGACACATACACCTACACTTGCATCATATTTCTTTCGTGATCATGATTATTATATTTTTGCATATGTTCAATTTCCTTTAATTCCATTTATCCCCACTCTCATTGGACCACACAAACACAATCATTGCGGAACAAAGATCCCTTTGGAAGTCTCTTAGCATACAAGGACTACCTGCTATTTAAGGAGTATTTTTCACATTACCTCCTTGTAAACCATGAGGGATACCATCATGATGC
The DNA here is from genome assembly GCA_001517045.1 of Pseudotsuga menziesii. NCBI lineage: Eukaryota > Viridiplantae > Streptophyta > Pinopsida > Pinales > Pinaceae > Pseudotsuga > Pseudotsuga menziesii. The sequence goes on from LPNX010210567.1 coordinate 53,210, forward strand.
GGGAATACTTGGGTAACTATGATAGGATCATATTTTCTTGGAAATACCTTGCTTATATCACCTCCACTTACACTTCCCTTTTACCACCACCTCCACCACCCCCACTTCCACCCTCTTGACCACCACCACCACCTCCACCTCATGGAGGAGGTAACACACAAAATAAAATGACGGGTTCAATACTTCCATTTATGGAAAGTATAAATATCCTAGAGTTTTCCAAGCTAATAAATGGCCACATTTCACATGGCTTGACTTGGCCAAGCATGCCCCTGCATGCTCCCCTTGAATATTCCAAAATTTGAGGGAAAACAAGGAGACAATCCAACAAACCATGTCATGTCATTTCACTGTTGGTGCTTGTCCAACAACATAGTAGAGGACACCATTCACCTTTGACATTTTTAGAGAACCCTGACAGGTACGGTGACCAAATGGTATGTTGATATACCATATAGGACTTATTCCACTTTTGAGTCCACTACCACTACCTATATCATGTATTTTCAATTACCCATATGATATGATCTAAAGCTACCGTTTCTTACAAAAAATTGGAAAAACACTTCTATACACATCGTGGATCATATCCATGAATGACATAGGCATAAGATCCTATGAAAAATAAACATTCAAGCTGAATTGTTGTTGGATTGGTTCCTCGAATCACTCCATCCTATGATCGCAAAGGATGTGGCAATTACCACTATTCCAAAAATGAAAGAAGAGGCCATACTCAAGTCCCAACATTTCAATTTTATCTATTCTCAATCAGGGTATTTATATACAATCATCATCAATGCCCCTCAATATCATTCTCTAAACTGAGCTCCTCCATGCACATTGTGCTTTATCGATGTGATTATTGGATCTATTTCCCATAAGGGAAAGTTCCATTACCACAAAAATCTATGCCATACAATGTGGCACAGTAGTACCCTTCATCACCTATAGAATCAATAACCCCTCCAACAACCAAACCCTCAATTTATATAAATGGCGTATGGACCCTACATTCCTATATTTCCCAATAGAATCTATGCACAAATTAATTTTCCACCCAAAGTGGTGCCACAAGCTCCTACATCCACATCTTATGGAGCACCCAATCCAAATCTCCCTACCCCCATCTACAATCCATGTTTTCCATTCCCCGTTCCACCTGGTTCTCACCCCATGACTCATGTTGGGTCTAATCTAGTACAACCTTCTTCAACAAAACAACCTCACCAATTTGATAAATTGAATGCATACAATCCTCCTAATTCATAGAATCAATGGAAGAAGAAATGAAAGAATATGCAGAACCAATAACAAGGGTAGGGGGGAATCCCCTTCACCAATAGAGCTGTAACATAGGGAATTATAATGAGGGTCCCAATAATCCCCCCAATAAAGGAAATAACACAAACATTAAGACCAACTTGTGCCATGTTTGGCAAGTAAGGGAATCACACACATAATTTCCCATTGATATTGGAGTGTCAATAATTGATTGATGCTAGGAAAAATACTACCGCTAATCTACCTCAAACAAGAAATACAATGCAACCCCAAAATATTTGTTACAACAACTTTTCTCCAACCAGGGTGTAGTTTCTCATTGGGAGAAACCTTGCCCCCAGGTGACATAACCGACCAAAACATCTACATGAGCGCGACTGATATCAATCTTCAAACTCATAACAAAGGTTATGGAACACTTGACCGTATGCACTAGGAGTATGTACCCACTACCACTAGTGGTACTTTACAAATAACTCATCCTAGCAATGACCAAATCCCTCAAATCCCATAGCCACCACTCCAACGTACTACTCATAACCCCCATATGGAAGTTGCACACAACTAAAACATTGTAGATTATTTGGCCCAATATCTTACCATCATGTCAATGCTAGAATTTCTCCAATATTTCCCTTCCCATAAGAAGGAACTACTATATGTGTTAGGATCAATCAACCCCTTCGACTCACGCTTAATGATCTTCGACCTTGACAACGACGAAATTTGACTACCCTAATTAGTCGCTTTTCAAATCCCTATCACCATCAACAATATCATTATTCATTGATGCATAGTCGATGAAGGATCATCCACTTGTGTGATGTCAACCCATGTTTAGAAGTGTCTTTTCCACTAGAATTGGTCCCCTCACCTATTTCCCTTCGCGCTTATGATGGGAGACCATCAAAACCACAGGGTTTGCCCCATATTGTACCCATTGAGTTGGGAGGAAAAATGGTGCTCTTGGATAAAGAAGTGGTAAATGCTCATATTGATTGCAATATCCTCTTGGGATGTAGCTATATGTATGCCATGAAGGTAGTTGCTTCATTATTATTATCCACCATGATGTTTCCCCACAATTGGAAAATAGTCACCCTCAACCAACTTACATACTATGAGCCTCACCCTAACTCAAACCCTAACAACATCCTACCCACAATAGGATTAGACAACCACTAATCATACATAAACATTGGTCCACGAATTTACAAATAATTCATAATTCTAGGGGCATGCTATGGCCCTCCATTAATTATCCCAACACCCACATACAACCTCATGTGCAATATATTCACATCGAAAGAAAAGGAACACACACCCTCTACAATGATATCTAAATTAGAAATTAATCACCAAAATGAAGAGTTCATCCCTCCCTCAACACCACATGTGATTCAATTCCCCTTCTTATTTTGCCCTTGGTGATGGATACACTTACATTACTTGGGATCCTTTAGGAATATCATTCTGATATTTAACACCGCCACATCTGAAAATGTTACCAAATCCATATCCCCTTTCGATTTCATTCTAGTTTCACTTGAAGGTGCACCATTAACAACATCCCTATGACTGATCCCATTTGTGACAACGACATCACTGGTCACAAACAAACCCAATGCAAGGGGCATCAAGAAACCAAATTTGAAAGCACATATTGTTCCAAATAAACCCCTTTCCCCAAGAATCAACCAGCCATGTGCCCTATGTGGTAGATTAGGGTATGCAATGAACCTCTCCCCACATTGTCGTAGCTTAAGAATTTTCTCAACACACTCATTTGTGCTAGCCATGCAACTAGTTCTTCAACAATGGGTATGCTAGATACCTCTTTGGTGACCAATTCCAAACCCAATAATTTTTTTGCACACTAATCACGCGTGCACAATTTATTCACAGTTTGGTCATAATTTGGTCACTGCACCCATCATTGTCTTGAACTCCCTTGATTTTTGGATGCATTTGAGACAATTTGTATCATGCACCCTGTCATTGAGAACCTCAAGAAATCCCTTAAGAGGTCGCCTCCATCAACTTTGTCACTACATTAGAGGGAGATGGGGAGAACAAAGTGTGCTATTCACATGGGATCACACTCACATGATCCTAGCTAACATGGCCACGATTCCATCTTTTTGTACTTTACAGGAACCAAGCCCAACCCATACACTCATTTGATCATGTACTACTCATCCATGTCAATTATGCATATTGTTAACTCATTACTTATTTTAGTGTCCCATTTTGCACACAGAATAAGTTGTCTCCTTAGAACAAATGTTGCTACGAGAAAAACCTTATCCTCCCCCAACAAACCCATCATATTTTTCTCAAAAGGAGATATTTCCCCACACATGATGCAACCGACAACATTGATATTATCAATATGTCATCATTGTTGGTCCTATCTACTAGAGATGATACTTCATATTAATCATCAGAGGAAGATCTAGTTCCATCACTAATGATCAACTCTTTTGAATTAGATGACATGGACCCAATCCACGTGAATGCCACTTCATCCACTCAAAACACCATTCTCCTGAAAAATCCAATTTCAGTCATTGTTGGACCAATAAACCCAAGAGACTTTCCTAAAGGAGGCCTTTCCAACAACCCAATCGAAGGGTTGTATATAAAGTAACCCCCCATAATTCAAAAGAATAGTATCACAAATGCAAAAACAATAAATCATAAATAAATTGTATGGATTTTTTTTATCAATAATTTCCACCAAACTGTCGTAGACCAAGTGAATCATTCAATCACCCCCGTACATTGTCCCTTTCACAAACACAATGTTGACATCATGACTGCATTTTTCTAAATGAAAATCTCATTCTAACTTATGCAGGATGAATTTCCATATTTTTTTACCATGTAAATCACTACCAATATAGATTGTTATGTTGGCTTCAGTAATGGTGTGAGTCATTGGTCAAATAATCTAGCACCGATCTCTTGAGCCATATACACCCTAGCTCATGCTCTATACCACACCGATGGATCATGCATTGGGTCAAGTATAAATAACCAAGTGGAATATGATATGGTCATTGGATTGTTGGATGATGCCATCTGTGTTGATATCATACACTTGCAAGTCCATCTATATTCCGAACTCCTTGTTGTGAAATTTAACAATGTTTTTCGTGTACAAAACCCTCGCCTCTTTCACAAGTTTTTGTGAGTGCGCCTCCTATCTCGACAGTTTCAAAGACATTATGTTCATTCAGATCCCTCAAAGTTCTAATACATTCATGGATCATGTTGCTAATGAGGTCTTATATTCGCACTTATTACATCGATAGTCTATCTGATCAATCAAAACAAATAAGCATATGTCTTTTTACCATACAATTTATGTCATAGTCATCACCTATACATTAAAATAAATGGATATATACATCATCATCACATCCATCATCATACATACTATAAAAATCATAATGTATACATCAAACCAACATATAGAATGTTGAGAACACCACAAAAAATGGTATAGATATATATACATATATCATCATCATCATCTAATATAAATGTACGTCATTGGCCTCATAGGCCATATATATGAAAAATTCCTTATGGGGGTACATAAAAAATTTCCTCCCATAGACTACAACAAAGCATATACAACATGGGGCTACTCGGCCCATTTAACAAAAAGAGCTTATAATTTTTGTCATCTCATGGTGAACCACTAGCTGGTGGAGTAGGAGGCCCCTAGATTGCCAAAGGAGAACAACCTCTACATGTGTTGTTGTTGGTGGTGTTTTTGACCCCCCTTGTGTTTCCCAAGAGACATACCCTACCACTGAAATATGACACATCAACATGCGCCAACTAGGTCCAAAAGTTTTTAGCATGCCCAAAAAGTTTTTTACATACTCCTCGACATTAATGAACTCTCACTCGTTGATTCCTCCCACCAAGGTGGTCAACTACCACTCTATATTTTCTAGTGTGGTGGAGATATAAACACATGTTGGACTAGAAATACCTATCAGTTCTAGTCCACATGCTACCCTCCCCTCTCTAGTAGGCATCTGTCCCTCTCATGGACACCATTGATGAGGCCCCATAGGTGGAATCAAATATGATACTATGGGTATCCCTTCTGACTGCATAGGTCCAACATCAACATCAAGCATAACCAAGAGTCAGTACTTGAATTATATACATAACCATAAAGCATGGATATGTGAAAATGGACATTACATGTATATATAAACCAATTTCATACTCACTTCTACCATCCCACCCCTCCACTGACACAAGAATTTGTGGATTATAACGATAATGCATGCCACTCCATGGATACCACTCAATAGTACCGATCCATTGCATCCACTCCTACATATAGTGGATCGTAAAATTGTGTCCCACCTCACTGCCGCTAGCTTGAGGCATCACTCGTTCTCATAATGCCATCAGAGGATCCCTTGGTGGCCCAAGAGGTACCACCATAGGGGGTCAAAGTGACGAAATATGCTCAAAGAAATATGATCATAGTATGCTCTCATAAGTGAATAACTTGTGGCCTCTCATCACCACCTTGGTCATTAAGGAGTGCATGTTGTGTAACATCATATGTTCCCAAGTGACTTAGGTACTCCCCACCACCTGCTCCATTGGAATAAGATGACCTCCAAAAATACTATGAGGGATCGATACCCCTAGAACCCTAACAATGACAACTTCCAATGCTCTAACAACTAGGTACTGTATGAACTCAATTTGGATATGGATGCCAATTTTGGCATCCTGCAATCCACCACAATACTGATACACCAGTTGGTTAATAGTCCATTGACTAGAAAATGTAGTATGGAGTGGTTCCCAAATCCCTTGGAGAGCCTATTTAGAAATATGTCTCTACCATCCAGGGTCAGCTTGTTCTCACTAACAAGGAAGCACTCTCACTGGGGGCCCCACATAACAAATAACTCCCTCATGAGATCCTCGCATCTTGTAGGGAATTCTTAGTAGAATTGTGGCATAGGACATGATCTATCATAGCATCATGATGGTGCTCACACCACTTAATCATATTCATGGTCATAAATTAGGTATCCTGCAACCATAAAAACAAGCCACACTATTAGTCCTTCAGATGAAAATATAATAAGATAAAACAACATGAATTTAACATCAAAATTCATGCAAATTACAACGGGTCCAACCACCTGATTGATGCATAATTATTGCACAGGAGATACTTTCATCCCCCATGCAACTATAGTGTTTTCCATCCAATAGTCACATAGGATATGCCCTAGATAGGACTACGCTACTGTGTGACTGTCCATTGAATAGTTGCATAGAAAAACATAAAATCTCTCACACAACATATGATTGTCGAGGTAACCCTCACATCAGTTAGTGCGACTATTTCCTTGATACCCACATTGTCGTCCCAAAATAGTTGTGGTTAGCCATACGGGTCATTTATCCCCCTGTTGCTGCTGCAACCGCTTCCCCAAAATTTTACATTTTTAGGGCCCCTCCTTATTTTGATCTTAAGCCTCCCTTAGACAAGTTTTACTTCTTGAAATCTTCATTCCAACACTTAGTTTTCTTTGATTTGGGCAAGAAAGTTATTTTGACTAAGTTAAAAAATGAAGTTTTTCTTTCGATGTGTCGGAGGAACTCAGTGAGTTCAACCGACACATCAGGCCAATTCAACCATCTTTGCTGATGCATCGGATCAACTCCACTAGTTTTGTCAATGTATCGGACGAACTCAGCGAGTTTTGCTGACACGGTCACAAAACCCTGGTGAGTTACTTCTGATTTTCTTTTAGCCGAAGTTGTTTTGTTGACCAAGTTTTTAGAGCTTTTAACCAAGTGTCGAGTCCTATCAGAAGATTTCCTTGAGTTTTGCCGATATCTTCGTTGGAGGTTCTCGTTGAGTTTTTCCGACACCATTGGCAAAAATCACCCTTTCTTGCCGACACTATCACGGAAAAACTTAGTTTTACCCACCGACGATTTCTATCGGCATAATTCTCTGAGTTTTTGATAGTGTTCATTGGAACTTCTCGTTGAGTTTTTCTGACATTGTCGGTGGAACTCAACTTTTACAACCAACACTATCAGCCAAACTTATATTCTATGGCTGACAGTGTTTCATCGGAATACTTTGACAAGTTTTGTCGACAATATTTTATCAAGAGTTTTCTACGAGTTTGCCGACAGTTTACGTATCAGATTATTTCTATAAATCTGTTGATGATTCTTATATCAGGTGACTTTGATGAGTTATAACTGACAGTGTCGACAAAACTCAAGTTTTATATCTGACATTGTCGTAAACACATATCAACAAGTTTGGAGAAAGTTGCTGATAAGCCATTTTGACGTAGTTCGATAAATTTTCAAGTGGGTACCAAAATGACTTTTTTCTTTAACCCCTTACATTTATTAATACCAACCACCACATTAATTGCAGTTTTGGAAATGTTTTATGTATAAACGTAGTTAGTTGGTTACAAATTGTTACCCCGTTTAGAGCGTGTCTAATCATCGATAGACATTTGGAGCCTTTGCACAGTTGGAAAAACAACATCATACCAGTATCAACGATTGTCAAGTAGGCACCTGACCCCATCCTTTGTCCTTATGATTTTCTAAAAAGCTTAAAAGCTATGCATGGTGAAGGTCTAGGGTTTATAGAGTCACCACAGATTTTTTTTACCCCATCACTTTTCGCGGCCCTTTCCTAAGGAAAGAAAACCCTCAGCTTGTAAGGTTGTTGTTTAGAACGCTCTCTAACTTTCTAGATCAACCTCCATGGAGTATCACCACACTTTTAGGGTTTTATTTATCCGAGCTGGAAGTATTAGTGTGTCGAACCTTAGGGTTTACATGATAGGTTTATATGGGTTGGATGTTTTGTTGTCTGCATTTTATTTAGATTGAGAATGTTGGGGGATAAGTTAGCTATGAAATGGATACACTTTGCGGATCCAGACCCTGAGAATCATTGCATTTCAGAGCTTTGGCCTAGGTTCTCTTTTAGAATATCTATGGAAATATTTTTTCCCTGCAATCCTCAGTAGGGCCGAAACCATCTTGTGAGAGGTTTTCACAGGTCTTAGATGCGAACCAGGGTTTTATAGTTCCCCAAGTTTCCTCAGTTTCAAGTTTATCAAGTCACTACCGTGTTTTCACTTGGTTATTCTTTTGGGAAATTAATTTGAAGAAGTCTTGATGTTTAAATGATAAACTAAATGAAGAACAAGGGTGGAAATAACACTTGAAAAATATGTGGACTAGGATGAATGGCAGTCAACATTTATTGTTAGGAAAACCAGTGATGAAAAGTTCAGCTTTTAGTATGATGCTTTGTTTAAAGGCACAAAATGAATGTGTTATCACTCCAAGAAACTCCTCTAGGTTGCAGCTCGAGGATGCCTAGTAACTTAAATGTTTTTATGGTTTTTCTAACTAGATCAAGTCAGGGGACCTACAGGACCTCACACTCTCAAGACATGCATGAAACTCAATCAAGGATAAGGCTTCTAACTACCACTGTTCAGAGGTTTGATAATATGGTGCAGAGATGGAGAACTTATCATCCTACCAGATTCATACACAAAACAGTTATATATAAATGACTAATCATAACAAGGAAAGTACTTGTAATTTAAATCATCAATATGCAGATAGGATGACAGCTATTAGACATCAAATAACATGAATAAACCTGAACAACACATTCAAGCATAAGCACAGAATAGACAAGAAATGGAAGCTGAACATATGATAGCAAAAGAGCTTATATTAGGTCATGAGCAATATGAGAAGCTTGCTAATAGTAATGGTCTACATGTCCCCAAAGTCGAACCTTTTCTATAACATAAGTCTTAGGCTTTATAGCCTTTACAAAAATATTCAGATCCTAAAAAATTGGATCTGATTTACTAGAAATAGACAAAATAATTGTTTTTGCATAATTAGGTCAAAAACCCTAATTTAACTACTAGTCTATCTAACTGTAAAACTTGTTCACTGTTTGAACCTTCTGATGACTGCAGTGAGTACTGGGGATAAAGCTCTAACTGGTCCTCTGCTAGATAAGTCACTCTTTGCTAAAATAGGCAGGGTTTGTGACCCTTTCTTCCTTGATGTAACTGCAACACTGGAGCATACCTTGTCTGATGGTGTTATTCAGTGCCTTTCATCTTTACACTTCATCCCTGAGCTAGTTATGTTTGCCCAAAACTGGTCTTTTGTGTCAAAATTTGATTTTGTGCCTTTTTCTGCTTTCGGTGGTTAAGGAATCAAAATTTTGGGTCTGTTAGCTTCCAAAAGCGCTGCTTTCGGTGGCTAATGAAACCCTTCAGCATCCGCTTAAGCCACTGAAAGCCCTGTTTTCGAAAAATTTTAAGCAACCTTCCAAATTACACTTTTCAGTTTTGTTGCTTACACTTGTCTTAGCAACTGGTTTACTTTCTGTGCCCTAGGCTTGCTAGAGGAAACTTTTTCCACTGGTTCACTCTGATCTTTTGGTGTGGGTGATGGAAGTTCTTCATTTTCTGCTACCACCTACTCTGCTAGGTGAGCACCTTCCTCCCTTCTTCTTCTGAATTTGAGTAGGGCAGGTTCAGAATGTTTCCACTTTGTGCTGTGATTTTCTTTCCCTTTTCACTGAAGTCTAGGTTTCTTTTAGCCTGCTTGGTTTTAGAAGGGGAAGAAGGCTGATCTACTGTTGCTAGTGAAATAGCCCTTCTTTTTCTCTTTCCACTCCTAGGGGTGGTGGATTTCTTTGAAGGATACTTTCCCTTCTATTCTGGTTGTAGGCTTGTTTCAAAACCATTCCAAAACTTAAAATGTGTCCATGCCATACTTTTCCTTTTTAGCAATTCTTGGATAAGGTGTTGTATAAGGCCATGGTGAGACAATCTTCCAACAATCTTAGTTGGCTGAGCCTTTGCCTGGTGTGCCATTTTTTCCAGGCTCTTGTGTAAGTAGAAAGGTAAATTTAGAGGGCTCTTTCCTGTAAAATGGTTCATTAGTTTGAAATGATATATCATTGCCCTGTTGTATCTACCTTCACAAGTTATATATACCACAATGGCTTTCAGTAATTGCTGCCACCTCTCTTCTAGCCAGGTAGATGGAACACTTTTCTTCCACACCACCTCTCTGTGTTTAGGCTTTAAATAGGATTTGAACTCCACATTTTTAGTAATGGTGGTTTTAAACCACTTCTCCCCAGTTATTGGGAGTTCAGTCACCTCTGCAATTAGGGATTCATCCACCATGAAATCCTCCTTGCCTATTAGTGCCTTGGAGCCATCGAAAGAGAGGGAAAATGCTTCAGCAACCTGTTGGTGTGAACCTTGAATTTTCTCACAAAATTTGTAGCAACCTGCATCTTTAAAGAACTGGTAGACTTCTGTATGTGATTCTAGGTAGCTGATGTATCCTAGTTCTTGCCTAAGAGAAGGCCCTCCTTTCTTCATTTCTGAATTGTGCTCCTGAGTGCCTGCAAAAATCAAATTCAAATTCTATGGAAGGGGTTAGCAGGCTGATTTTCAGAGGTGTCCTCGAGTAGATTAGGGTTTTGATTCCCATTAGTCAGGTCATATCAATAAGGACCTCTTCAATCATCAAATTATGCCCTACTGCAGTTTCCCCGTCCTTTCGGTGGTTTATCGTGCCAAATCATGACCTATCTTGTGCTGACGAGTTTGATTTGATGGATAGGTAACCGTTTCCTCTTTTGGCCTTTTCGGTGGTTAAGAGCATCTAGGGTTTTGTTTGTTAGTTGTTGAAAGCTGAGCTTTCGGTGGCTAATGAACCGCCGGCACGTTCGCCCAAGCCACCGAAAGACGCCCTTTCCAAAAACGTATTTTATTGGCTTTTGGTGTTTAATGTCCTCCTGCAATCACTTGCTAAGCTGTTGAAACCAAAGCTTTTCAATGGCTAATGAGCGCCTGAAAATCTCGCGTAAGCCACTAAAAGTCATTTTCCCAGATTTTTAACAAATAACGCAATAAGCCAGCTTTCGGTGGATAATCATGGTCCCGTGTTATACTGTTAGCTACCGAAACCAAAGCTTTTCGATGGCTAATGAGCTGTTGAAAAACTCGGCTAAGCCACCGAAATCTAAAACTTTTAATTTTATCACATAACAGAACATCAAAGATCCTCATTTTGTTAGTAACCTTAATATCCTTCATAATATGACTTGAAATATTCATCCTATCAATAAATCGTCTGAGTGAAATTATTTAAAACCAAATTTATTTTGGGAGATAACATCTGGATCCTACTTGGGGATGGGAACCTCCCTGTGAGGTCCCAAGAACCCCAGACCAAAAATGCCTTTCCTGGAAAACAAATAAAAATTTAAAACTATCTTCTACTGTTCCATTGGGCATGGAGTTTATTTTGTAAGCAAAAACAACCTACCAACTAATATTTTACAATAACAAGGCCTCAGAGCCTCAGATAAAATAGAGTTTCAAAAATCGCCCATTTACTGGGCCATCAAACACGTCCTACCCTTCCATATTTTGCAACTGGAAGGTGTTGTTCTGCTGCATCTGAGCTATCACAAAAGGGCCAATCCACAGAGAGTCAAACTTTCCATGTTTTCCCTTGTCTTTGCTGACAGTATCCCGCTTGAGGACCCAATCTCCAACCTGAGAATTGTCAATTTTTTCCCTTTTGTCAAAAATAACCTTGATCTTCTGTTGATGAGCTTATGAATTTCCTATCACTTGTTCCCTGATTTGCTGTAACTCCACTAGATCCATCATCCTCCTCACCATATCATTTGGTTCATCTTGCTTTTCTTGGAAGAATTTTGCCACTGGAAGAATTAGCTAAATGGGAAAAATGGCCTCAGTACCATAAAATAACTTGAAAGGAGAAGTCCCTATAGATCTTTTGTCATTTACCCTATCATCCCATAGAGCAAACTTTAGCTTAGAATCCCAACTTTTCTGATTTGTCTCCAATAGTTTTATGATGATCCTGACTAGGCTTTTGATAGATGATTCTGCCAGGCCATTTCCTTGAGGGTAATAATATGTGGAATGCACCAGTTGAATTCCCATTGACTTACACATGTTAACCAATGCCCCGGCTTTGAAGGCTCAGGCATTATCAGTTACTAGCCTTACTAGGAAACCAAACCTGATAAATATGTTCTCATATAAAAACTTCATGATGACCTGATGAGTTGCATTCTTGGTAGGTACTGCCTCTATCCATTTTGTAAAATAGTCTGTGGCTACTAGGATCTATTTGTGCCGACCACTAGATGAAGGATTAATTTCACCTATGAAATCCAGACCCCATTGCTGAAAAGGACCATTCACTACAATAGGTCTAATGGGCAAGGATCTGAGCTACTGCTTCCCTATAAATATTTGGCATTTGTCACATGCTCTGACAAAGGTACACACATCAGAAAAAAGAATAGGCCAATAATACCTAGCCCTCAGAATCTTGTGGGCCGTGGTATTCTAGTAATGGTGGCCTCCTCATGTGCTTGAGTGAAACTAATGCATGACCTAAACTGACTCTTCTTTATGTAGACATATCAACAAAACACCAGAAAGATCTTTCCAATACAACAATTTATCAATTATAAAAAATTTGACAGACTTCAACTTAAGAGCCCGTGCATGATTGAGAATAAGCCCAGGAGGAACCTCTAATTTTTGCAGGTAATGAATAATACCTAAGTACCACTCACACGAGGATAGGTTGTCGGCTACTTGTTGAATGTCTTTCTGATCCTGAACTGCTTCTGCTGCTACTTTAGTTTGCTAATTTGCTGAAGTTGCACAAATGAAATTTATCCCCAAAAGGTCACAGTTTTCTTTAGCCATGAGTTTGGTTAGACCTTGGCCTTTCACTAATTTGGTGGGCTTTACCTCTATGTCAAATTCAATAAGTTTGGCAATCCACTTTGCCCTCTTTCCATCAATGTCAGGCTGAGTCAACACATCCTTTACAGCAGCTGAAGGGACATAGGCAAGGACCTTTGCATGTAGAATGTAAATCTTGAAAGTTTTCAATGACTTGATGAGGGCATAAGCTTGTTTTTCAATGGGATCTTACTTCAGTTCAGAATCCCTTAATGTCTTGCTGAAAAATGCAATTGGGTGATCAAGACCTTTATCATCCTTTTGTAATAGTATTGCTGCCACTGTGTCATAGGATGCAAAGGAGAAGATGTAGAAACCCTTGGTATAGTCTGGACTAATAAGAGTGGGAGCTTCCACAATAGCCTTCTTGATATCTTCAAAAGAGCTTCTTGCTTGCTCAGTCCATTTGATTTCTGCATCCTTTTTCAACATAGATGTTATGTGCTTTACCAACTCAGAAAAGTTAGGGATGAACCTCCTGACAAATTTATCTTATCCAGAAATGACTGAATATCCTTTTTCGACCTAGGTATGGACAACTTTTGGATAGATTCAACCTTAACAAGATCAATCTTCACACCTTCAGCTAAGATTATGTGACCTAGGAGTTTTCCCTTACTGAGTGCAAATTTAGCCTTGTTTGGGTTCAGTGATATCCCAAATTTTCTACATTTCATAAATACCCTCCTCAAGTGCTGCAAATGGTCTTCATGGTTGGGGGAGTAAATAGTGAGGTCAACCAGGTATATAAGCACAAATTTGTCTTTCAATCCTACAAAAACTAGGTCACATAGTCTCCTAGGCCCCAACATTCATCAGCCCAAAGGGCATTTTAGCATACATGAAAGTGCCCCAGGGAATGGGAAAAGCAGTCTTCTCTTGGTCATCAGGGTGCACAACAACTTGGTTGTATCTGGAGAAACCATCCAGGAAAGACATGACACTAGCCCCAAAGACTCTTTGTAACAGATGTCCCATCTTGGGTAGGGGATAGTTATCTTTCTTGGAGCATTTGTTCATATTTCTGAAGTCCACACACAACCTAATCTCCCAATTCTTCTTCCTTACCACCACTAGGTTTGCAATCCATTTGGAGTACCTAAGGGGAATGATGATTTTGGCTTTGAGGATCTTATGGATTTCTTTTTCAATTACAAGCAATAGGAGAGGACTGATATATCTCAGCTTCTGTTTGAAAGGGATGGTGTCCTTCTCCAAGGGGATCTTGTGTTGGATTATATAAGTGTCATACGTTTTCATGTCACTGTATTCCTAGGAAAAGATATCTGCAAATTATTTTAGTAGGCTGCAAACTTTGGACCTTTGGTCAACAGTCAACTCAGTGGATAGATTTATTAGTTTTGGATGACTTTGGCTACCTATGTTTTGCTCTTGGACAGCAGGGTCCTGCTCCTTTTTGGCAGGTTTGATAGGGATATAATTATGATCAAATAGCTCTTCTAAGGGTACCAGACCCCGAGGTATATAATTGCTGGGTAACTGAACAATATTCTAATCATCTACTTTATCTTTCAACTTGAGCTTCTGGGATTCTTCCATATTTAGGTTTTCTTGATCTATATGCATATCGGAGAATTCATCTACTACATGGAGGAATTTACTAAGCTCATCATCATTCTCAAACACCTTCCAAAGTTTTACATTATCAGGTAGGGAAGGTCTGTACTTGACTTGGATATCATAGTTGAGCCTAGGAGGTAAAGGGGGAACAAACAGACTTGCAGAGACAACAAGGGAATCGGCTAGGTGATTCATAGCCCTAGGTATATATGAGAGTTAAAAAAACATGAAGGAGTCTCTGATTTTCCATACCTCATCCCTGTAAGCCTTCAGTCTGACATTCTTCATTTGAAAGGTGTTGTTGACCTGCTGTATAATAAATCTGCATCTCCAAATATTTTCATGCACATGATCCCCATTTCCTTGGAAGCCTTCACCCCTAACAACAATGCTTCATATTCTGCTATATTGTTAGTAGTTTTAAAATCCAGCTTATAAGACAACTAAATAGTCTCTTTAGATAGAGAAATCAACACTACACCTACACCTGCTGAGGCTTGGGTACTGGCCCCATCAAAATACATGCTCCATATTGAGGTGGTCACTTCTTCAGGCTGTTGACAGATGGCCTTTGTAAGCTGGAATGGTATTTGCTGGGAATCATCTATTTATAGAATGCATGACCCAAAATCTGTGTCTACTGCATAGATGGGGTGGTTCACAGAATTCTTTTCATTTCTTATGATGTAGGCAAGCTGATTCTCTCTGTAAAGCCTCTTGGTCTCCCCCACAAACATTGGGATTGTAGCGTATGTAAGGTCCATCTGAAGGGTACCACCCAACCTTTTACTCCATGATCAAGACAGTAAGAGACCAACTTTAGGAGGGATGTCAGCCACTACAATGTCCATCACTATGATTTTTTAGGGTAGCTAAGATAGGTTTACAACGAGGTATTTGATGAGGCCCAAGCACTTGCCCTTCCTGGAGTCAAAGGAGAACAGATCATGGTAGGGTTTTGTAATATTGAGGCCAAGCTCATCCATCACAGATTTTGGCATTAGGTTATGGGAAGCTCTTGAGTCCAGCAAAAAGTTATGAAGGACTTTATCATGGATATTCAAAGATATGTAGAAACGTGGGCAAGACTCATCCAATTCTTCAATCATAAGGCCTAGTGTTACAATGGGTTTATCATCTTGCAGATTGACAAAGTCATTGTCTATCTATATTTTTGGTTGAAGGGATTTCAGTATTGATGATTTGAATGAATCATTCTTCATCAGCTCTATTAATGGGAAAGGGATCTTCAATTTCTGAATCTCTGACTCAATATTGAAAGAATAATGTAGTTTATCAGAAACCCTTACCTCTTGTGATGGAGCTTTAAGTTGAACAGGATCAGGGGCTGATGACTGTACTGGCCTTTGTAGCTGTTTGGGAATGACATCCATCTTCTTTGGTGGAACAATAACCTTTTTAGCTGGAGCAGCAGGCTGCTTTGCAAGAACAACATTCTTGTTAGGGGGAGCAATCAGCCTGGACCTGAGATTATAACCTCCTCGATCATCTGCCTGACATACTGATTCTTCAGTGATCTTCTCATTCATTAGGGCTTCCTCATATTCTACCTGTGTCAAAAAAGAGTAGTCAACTTCATCCTCCATGCAATTGATGTTGTCTTCAGTCTCTCCTTCTTCTTGAATGAACTCTGGTTCTTCTTCTAGTACATCATCTGAAAGGGAGCTTTGATTCTCTGATATTCAGCCTGATTCCTCTCCCTTCGAAGGATTTGGACTGGGGGGTTGTCTCTTCTGTAAGGGAAAAAATTAGGGTTTAGGGGAACAAAATCACTTGGCCCTTTACCCCTCACAGGTATCTTCCCTCTGTCTTTTAGCTTTGACATTCAACAGTCAAATTATCCAATAACTTGGCCATTTTGTCAATTTTGTTCTATGATGAAGAAGCCCCAAGAGGGTCTGTGGGCTGCTTCTTCCTATCTATCTTTCCTTTGACCTTTTGAGATGCTACAATTTTAGATTCTACCTCTAAGGCAACATCTTGCATGAGTGATAGGGAGGCAGATCTCCTCTCTCTGAGGAGCTGACAGAAATCAGAGTCAAAGGCATCTGCATAGGTGATCTTAGCCGAGGTATCAGTTGGCTTGATCTCAGCGGGGATCTTGCTGAACATCTTGTTAAAACTTTTGGTGAAGTTGGAAATAGACTCCCCATTCTCTCTCTTTAGATTGCTAAAATCAATGATGTAATAGAGGTGGTCTCTTCTCTCTCCCTAGTGTTTCAGAAATATGTCATCTAGGGCTTCAATGCCTGCTATTGAACCAGCAGGCAGCTCCTTGAACCACTTCCTAGCCTGACCATCTAGGATTTGTACAAACACCCTAGTCCACACATCTTATTTTTCTATGTTTATGTTCTCAGCATAGCTATAAAATGCTTCTAGGTGTTCTTCAGCTGTGAAATCTCCCTCTCCAGTAAATTTAGGCATGTATTTGAGATAGTCTCGAGTGGGCATGGCCGAGAGAGGGTTAGGTAAATTCAGAGGTGCATACCTAGCTACCAAGATCCTTTCCATTTTGGTCAGAGGTGCAGCCATGTTGGAAATAGGTATGGAAAGGGTGAAAGAAAATAATACTGGTGTGGGAGGTAGCTGAAAGAGTGCTGGTGGTAAATTTATCTCAGTGGAGTTACCAAGGATTGGATCTTCACAAGTAGCAGTGCTTGGAGATACCCCAACCCTAAAATTTTCTGATGTATGTATAGATTCCCGAGAATCAAATGTTTCAGCAGAAGAAATAACAGCAGGAGTATCTCTCAAAATACCTGATGTAGCTTCCTTTGCAGCACTGGAAGTCTGCCTTAGTAAAGCCCTAGCTCTTCTTAGGATCTCTTATGGATCTGAAACCAGTGATAATGGTGGCCCTTGAGGGTTTGATCTGGTACTTGGTCTTCTTGAAGCCACCTTATTCCAATGGAGTCGCCAGATAGATGATTACAACCAGAATAGTGTCCAAACTTTGTCTATCATCAAAGCAGGATCTATGTCGTCTCCCTCATAAGCTGAGCTTCAGTTTCCTCTCCCCGGCAACGACGCCAATTTGTTATCACTCCATGAAACTCCTCTAGGTTGCAGCTCGAAGATGGTTGGTAACTTAAATGTTTTTATGGTTTTTCTAACTGGATCAAGTCAGGTGACCTACAAGATCTTACACTCTCAAGACATGCATGAAACTCAATCAAGGATAAGGCTTCTAACTACCACTATTTAGAGGTTTGATAATATGGTGCAGAGATGGAGAACTTATCATGCTGGCAGATTCATACATAAAACAGTTATATATAAATGGCTAAGCATAACAAGGAAAGTACTTGTAATTCAAATCATCAATATGTAGATAGGATGACAGCTATCAGATATCAAATAACATGAATAAACTTGAACAACACATTCAAGCATAAGCATAGAATAGACGAGAAATGGAAGCTGGACATATGATAGCAAAAGAGCTTATATTAGGTCAGGAGCAATATGAGAAGATTGCTAATAGTAATGGTCTACAGGTCCCCGAAGTCGAACATTTTCTATAACATAAGTCTTAGGCTTTATAGCCTTTACAAAAATATTCAGTTCCTGAAAAATTGGATCTGATTTACTAAAAATAGACAAAATAATTGTTTTTGAATAATTAGGTCAAAAACCCTAATTTAACTACTAGTCTATCTAACTGTAAAACTCGTTTACTGTTTGAACATTTTGATGACTGTAGTGAGTACTGGGGATAAAGCTGTAATTGGTCCTCTACTAGATAAGTCACTGTTTGCTGAAACAGGTAGGGTTTGTGACCCTTTCCTCCTTGATGTAACTGCAAAACTGGATCATACCTTCTTTGATGGTGTTATTTAGTGCCTTTCATCTTTACACTTCATCCCTGAGCTAGTTATGTTCGCCCAAAACTGGTCTTTTGTGCCAAAATTTGCTTTTATGCCTTTTTCTGCTTTCAGTGGTTAAGGAATCAAAATTTTGGGTTTGTTAGCTGCCAAAAGCGCTGCTTTCGGTGGCTAATGAAACGCTTCAGCATCCGCCTAAGCCACCGAAAGCCCTATTTTTGCAAAATTTTAAGCAACCTTCCAAATTACACTTTTCGGTTTTGTTGCTTACCTTCTAACCTTTCTTCAGCTTGCTCAACGTTTGGAAGATCATCAGCAGCCGGATTGATTCTGGATTCTGAAGGCTTACCGCTACTTCAACTAGGGTTTCTAGTGCAAAATGAGTGCTAGGGTTTGGTCTAGAATTCTTCACCTGCAGCCTCAAAAGCTTGATCATCTTGTACATCTTGGTGTTGTCCTTCATGTATCTTAGGTTTATTCTTTTCATAAAGATATACATTCCTCTCATCTCCAGGAAAGAATTGTGCAACTCCTTATTCCTCTGGGTCAACATGGCATTGTTCCTTTTTATCTCTCTTTCTAAAAATTCTTGCTCATACACTTGTCTCAGCAACTGGTTTACTTTCTGTGCCCTGGTCTTGCTAGAGGAAGCTGTTTCCACTAGTTCACCCAGATCTTTTGGTGTGGGTGATGGAAGTTCTTGATTTTCTGCTACCACCTGCTCTGCTAGGTCAGCACCTTCCTCCCTTTCTTCTTCTGAATCTGAGTAGGGTAGGTTCAGAATGTTTCCACTTTGTGCTTTGATTTCCTTGCCCTTTTCATTGAAGTCTAGGTTTCTTTTAGCCTGCTTGGTTTTAGAAGGGGAAGAAGGCTGATCTATTGTTGCTGGTGAAATAGCCCTTTTTTTTCTCTTTCCACTCCTGGGGGTGGTGGATTTCTTTGAAGGAGACTTTCCCTTTTCTTCTAGTTGTAGGCCTGTTTCAAAACCATTCCAGAACCAAAAATGTGTCCATGCCATACTTCTCCTTTTCAGCAATTCTTGGATAAAGAGTTGTATAAGGCCATGGTGAGACAATCTTCCAGCAATCTTAGTTGGCTGAGCCTTCACCTAGTGCGCCATTTATTCCAGGCTTCTGTGTAAGTAGAAAGGTAAATTTAGAGGGCTCTTTCCTGTAAAATGGTTCATTAGTTTGAAATGATATATCATTGCCCTGTTGTATCTACCTTCGCATGTTATATATACCACAATGGCTTTTAGTAATTGCTGCTACCTCTCTTCTAGCTAGGTGGATGGAACACTTTTCTTCCACACCACCTCTCTATTTTCGAGCTTTAAATAGGATCTGAACTCCACATTTTTAGTAATGGTGGTTTTAAACCACTTCTCCCCAGTTCTTGGGAGTTCAATCACCTCTGCAATTAGGGATTCATCCACCATGAAATCCTCCTTGCCTATCAGTGCCTTGGAGCCATCGAAAGAGATGGCAAATGCTTCAACAACCTGCTGGTGTGAACCTTTAATTTTCACACAAAATTTGTAGTAGCCTGCATCTTTGAAGAATTGGCAGAATTCTGGATGTGATTCTAGGTAGCTGATGTCTCCTAGTTCTTTCCTGAGAGCAAGCCCTCCTTTTTACATTTCTGAATTGTGCTCTTGAGTGCTTGCAAAAATCGAATTCAAATTCAGTGGAAGGGGTTGGCAGGATGATTTTTAGAGGTGTCCTCGAGTATTAAGGATGCATGTAATTGAAGGTGGAGTGTACTAGAGGTAGGGCACTGATTTTGAGGGGTTAAATACTTGGTAAGTGCTTGAGTGGGAGGATGATAGCTTCTGGTGATATCTACGAGACAGCTTGCCCAGTAATCATTTTTTAATTTGAACTTGGTATTCAGTGGAGATTTACTGCAGTTGTGGGATAGATGGAGGGTAGATTAGGGTTTTGATTCCAATAAGTCAGGTTAGATCAATAACGACCTCTTCAATCATCAATTTATGCCCTACTGCAGTTTCCCCGCCCTTTTAGTGGTTTATCGTGCCAAATCATGACCTATCTTGTGCTGACGAGTTTGATTTGATGGACAGGTAGCCATTTCCTCTTTCAACCTTTTCAGTGGTTAAGAGCATCTAGGGTTTTGTCTGCTAGCTACCGAAAGATGATATTTTGGTGGCTAATGAACCACCGACACATTCACCCAAGCCACCGAAAGACGCCCTTTCCAAAAACGTATTTTATTGGCTTTCGGTGGTTAATGTCCTCCTACAATCGCTCGCTAAGCTGCCGAAACCAAATATTTTCAGTGGCTAATGAGCACTTGAAAATCTCGCCTAAGCCACCGAAAGTCATTTTCCCAGATTTTTAACAAATAATGTAATGAGCCAGCTTTCGGTGGATAATCATGGTCATGAGTTAAACTGTTAGCTGTCGAAACCAAAGCTTTTTGGTGGCTAATGAGCTGTTGGAAAACTCGCCTAAGCCACAGAAAGCTAAAACTTTTAATTTTATCACATAACAGAACATCAGAGATCCTCATTTGTTTTTAGTCACCTTAATATCCTTCATAATATGACTTGAAATCTTCATCCTATCAAAAAATAAATCGTCTGAGTGAACTTATTGAAAATTAAATTTATTTTGGGAGATAACAGAATGTTTAACACTAGAGGTGTAACTCACAAAAAGATACACTTTCATTTAAATTCTGTAAACACACACCCTAGCTGCAAGTATAAAATGACTGGACAACTTCTGAGGAGTGATCTCTCTCCACCTCACATGATTGTTTCTGAGTGGCTAATAATGAAGTGGTAAATATAGCTCTGTCTTCTTTTTATATATTAGACACTGATTGAAATGTCATTTTTTAAGAACAATAATGCATGTACTCATTAACTTGGCCTCTCATATTCAGTTATTTTTTTATTGTTTATGAAAATGCATGTTGTTTTAAAGATAAACAAGGTGTTACTAAGACATCACTTACCATGATCGTGCTACAGGTTCGTCTCTCGCCAAGAAGAATTACTTGTAGAAGGAAAGTTCAGAAACAATAGACTAACAACATGCCTAAGAAGAGTGGAAAGAAGAAGGCTAAGGCCATTGAGGTTGATTCAGATGTGGAGATTATCTCCAAGAATGAAATCATATTCGAAGACACTAAGCCATCACAGGATCTGAACAAGAGTTTAAATGGGGTGAGATATATCAGATGATCCGAGCCCATAATGTTTCTGATGCTGGTCTGGAAGATATGCCCTTGTATGAAAATATAAGAAAATCAGGCATTACCAAAGCAGCTACACGTATAGAGTTGTTCCCACGTGTTGAGGTCAGTGGATGGATTCTACCTTGAGCAAACCATTCTACGATGATTATTTCTAATATAGAGGGGGGAGATTTTGCTTCTTTCACTCCAGCCTACATCTCCATGGCTTGCAAGCTACCACCCCCACAGGTTATGATGGCGGAAGAGTGGGTTAACATAGTAGATTTTGACATATTGGAATGTGCCAAAAAGATGATGGTAGTAGGAAAACAGATACGCAAGAAGGAAACTAATAAATACGAGTCCGCAAGCCTACGCCTCCCTTTGAGAATGGAACTCCAAGAGTTTTGTAGAAAATATTCTTTGAGATTGAGCACTAGAATTGAAAAGACTCTTGAAAAGGCACAGAGTTCTACAAAAAATGTGTCAGGTTCATAACAAATGAGCTTTCTTCGACATCAAAGGTCAAATAATTCCTAAAAAAAGACCAACATATGAAGTTTTTAAAAGACATATTGCAAGAAGAAGAGCGGTACATTCAGAAGTTGGAAGTCATAAGTGAAGAATATGTTAAAACTTGGCTTGCACAAGCCTCCATCAACAATCATCTCTTGGAAGATCTATACAGGTTAACTCTAGCAAAAGTGACAGATGTGGAGTCACAGTTGGATGTACATGGATTGATCGTGAGATTGATGGAGCCAGTAGATTATCGAACTATTGTAGCAGAAGCAAATGCATGGGGGGAATACATTTCGAACCCAGCTGGGCCCACTTGAAACTTTTGTTTTATGTATTTTTGTCACTTTATTTAATTTATTATTTTATCTTGTGAAAAGCACTAAAGGACAAAATTTTGGAATTCCTAAAGTCAGGGAAGTCGAGGAGTCATTTGTGGTTGTATTATAAATAGAAGTAGAAGGTAGAATATAGGGGAATTTTCACTGGCACAAGCCTAGCTGCGATTATTTGTAAGAAGAGCGATTTTTTCCACTAATAAAGAAGGATAATTTTGTTGGGAAGGGGCTACATGGATTTTACATGGATTGTGTGGAATTTCAAATTCGGAATTATTTCAATTGAGTTTCCGTATTTAACTGTGAGATCGGTTTGACCTTTATGAATTATTTCTTTAAGTGATGAATGATTGTTTGCTTTTCGTATAAAATTAGGTTTACAAATTGAGTAATGAATGATTTCTTATTTCAAATATATCTTGTTAATCTTTCTACTGTAATTATGTGTATGGAATTGGGACAACTATCTGCAAAATTGACCATGGATAACTAGAGTACATTACTCTCTTCCTTTTAAATTTTCTCCCCCGGGGATAGGATAGATTAGATTAAAATAGACTAGAATATAATTAATTCTCTTAGATTCAGATTTATAGAAGTGATTGAGGAGCAAGAGTGGTAAGACGGGAGATAAGAACTTACACATAACTTGTGAGGATTTTGTTCATCAATCACCTGCATTTAGCTTAGGCACTTGCATTTCATCCATACAAAGAAAATTACATAAATGATGGACCGGGCCGCAACCGGTAAAGACTTCAACAAGGTTTAACTCTATGGTAGCCGAGCCGCTAACCGGATGGGTTCCCCATTCCAAACAGTGAACGATCTAGTTGGGATCGATTACTAGGGAGAATCCCTCTTGTCAGTACCTAGGAATTTTTCCAGGCTACAATGCCCGCTAAACTAAAAATTACTCCGCTAAAATTGTTGGGAATAAAACGAAGGATTACTTCAAAATTGTAGAATTGAAACTACTAATTGAATCTAGGGGATCCAAAGCACGAATGATAGAAATGATTTCAAAAAGTGGGACCCACCCCTATTTATAGATAATTGATCTAGTTTTCAACAAATCCATTTGGGTAATCTGCAGTTGTGTTTGATGAACCATTACCACCCATCCAATCAACATTGTGATCTCTTTGACACGATACCATCTATTTTGTTTTCCCTGAAACTTCATTTGGTACCTTTTTTTTGACCATTTTTCTAGGTAGAGCTAAATTTTTGTCACTTCTTTATGTATTGTCAAATTACTTGTCATGATCATTATTGTGCTTTAGTATTTGCATCATATGTGCAATATTTTCACTGAGAAAAAAGTTCCCCCTCATCCACTCATAGGTATATCATCTCGACCTTGCATATATCTAACATATTCCCTATGTTTACATTGGACTTATCTAGTGATCACATTGATATCCATAAGGCCCCATTCCCCCATAAAGACTTATAATCAAAGACATAATAAGGAGAGAGCATGATTCCCCATGGGTGTGTGCACTATTACAACCCCCATCATACTTTGGTACAATGATGTTGAATCACCAAGTCCATGGAATATGATAAATCACCAAATTTTCTAAGTTGAAACCAGATGTCATCACCTTGCATTATGCCAACCACACCCCACATATTCCCTGACACATTATATGGTTATGATTCATAGATAGTTTGTCATCCCCCCACACGAGAAATACCATTTGAGATGACATACATACACACATACACACACACAGATACATATACATATACCTATACATATATATTCCCAAGGGTTAGCTCAAGCAATCATGATCCAAACATGAGATTTTTTCCCCCAAAATTGGGGATATCATGGGTTCAAATCTCTTGATCCCTTTGGGTATAGGATATGTAATCAGGGTCGATAGTTTACCCCATTTAACATCTATGAATCACAGGGAAGTGTGTGTGTGTGTGTGTGTCACACACACACACACACACACACACATTTTTTATATTCCAAATCCAAAGACCGTTTGATATTAAGGTGTGAGGTTCAATTCTCATGAATCCAAATCTTTGGGTCCTTTGAGGTTAGGATCCCAAAACTGGAGTTGATAGGAAGAGGCCCCTTTGTGTGCCCCCCCAATAAAGTATTACTGTGGATGTAGCAAGCCTCAACCTCTATTCTTGAGGCTATGAACCACTTGAATATCTATATCTATATCTATATCTATATCTATATATATATATGTATCTATATATATATACACATACATATATATATACATATATGTATATGTATACATATACATATATGTATATGTATATACATATGTATATATATATGTATGTATATACATATACATATATATATACATATGTATATATATATGTATGTATATACATATACATATCTGTATACATATATGTATATGTATACATATATGTATATGTATACATATATGTATATGTATATATATACATATATATATGTATATGTATATATATATATATGTATGTATATATATGTATATACATATATATGTATATATATATATACATACATGTATATATATATATAT
>LPNX010210567.1:78951-89906 GCA_001517045.1 Pseudotsuga menziesii
TATATGTATATATATGTATATATGTATATATATGTATATATATACATATGTATATACATATATGTATATGTATATGTATATACATATATACATATGTATATGTATATACATATATACATATGTATATACATATATACATATATATATATATATATATATATGTATATATGTATATATATGTATATGTATGTATATATGTATATGTATATATATGTATATATGTGTGTGTGTGTATATGTGTATATATATATGTATGTATGTATATACACACACACACATATATACATATGTATACATATATACATATGTATATACATATGTATATACATATATATACATATATATACATGTATATATATGTATATACATATACATATATGTATATCTATGTATATATACATATATGTATACATATATATGTACATATATGTATATATATACATATATATGTATATATGTATATAGATACATATATGTATATATATACATATATGTACATATATATGTATATATATGTGTGTGTGTGTGTGTGTGTGTATTGTTGTAATGGATTTGAGATCTCTTGTTTCCTTTGTCTTGAAAAATTTATGGTTTACCTTGTGTAACATCCTCGAAATGAGGGAAAATTCCAAAGGTTTTTCCTAAGATGATTACTTGGAATATATATATATATATATCACAAAATGCAAACAAACATTCATTTTCCATTTGTTCATTTACCCATGGCCATCTAACTTGAGCTAGTAGTGGGTGTGAAACAATATCATCACCATTCAATTTTGTCTCCAAATTGAGAGGATTGGGAGAGAATTGGAAATAAGGGGTCAATCTTAGATGAAATTATGGTAGTTGATAATTTTCCCATGGCCATGACCCTTGAACCATTTTGTGTGAAATTATGAGTTTTTGGCGTAAAGGGGGTAACCTAAGAGGAAATTGAGATATTTGATAGTTTCCCTTAGGGATTGGGGGTATGGGTTGGAAAGAGAGGGTTTTGGCCATACAAACCTGAACATAGGGTGTGAACTAATATGGTAGTTATATTTCAGTTGGGGATCAGGGGTCTAATTTAAAAGAAGAAAATTTGAGGAATTTTAGTGTATAATTGGTTCTTACCATTGTCTAGTTTGGATTAGTGGATATTTGGTTCTAGGAGATGAATATGTACTTAATATTTTGAGTTACTTCAATTCCTAAGTAGTAGTGAAGGTGTCCCAAATTTGTCATCTCAAATCCCTTCTTCGGTTCTTTCTTTATGGATGTAATATAGCTTTCATTGTTTCCTATCATCAAAAGATCATCTACATGCATCACAAGATATACAAAAAATCTTTCAACTTTATTTAGAAATGGTATTGCATCATCAATATTAAATATTTGAAATTTAACTTTAGAAGATGCTCAATTAACTTTTCATACCATGTGCAAGGTGCTTGTTTTATTCCATACAATGATTTGGTGAGTTTTCATACCTTTTGTTCTTGCCCCTTCACAAGAAAGCATTTTGGATGAGATATGAAGACATTCTCTTCCAAGTATCCATTCAAGAAATCAATCTTCACATCCATCTGATCAAATTTCCATCCATTATGTGCAACCAAAAGCAATAAAGTGTGGATGGCATCCGATTTTGTTGTGGGGAAGAAAATATCCTCATAGTCAATGCCTACATTTTGTGCAAAAAATTTCACCACAAGCCTTTGCTTATGCTAGTCAAGTGAACCATATGGCCTACACTTGTTCTTGTAGACCCACATGAAACCAATTGGTTTAGTTCCAAATGGAGGGTCCACCAACTTCTAGGTCCCATATTTAATGAGAGAATCATACTCATTTCACATGGTTTCTTTCCACTCATCATGGTCAAGAACTTCTCCAAAGGAAATTGGTCCAAGATTAGTAGATAAAATTCAATTCTAAATATATGAGACATTCATATCTTCTGCATCACTTGAATTTGAATTATCTGAATCTCCTCCATCACCTTTTCTAGACAAACTTGTTATTCCTATCTTTCTGACTTCATAAGAATGGACACTTTCAAGTGTCTTTGTGACCCATTTCATAACTTTTCATGAAAATCTAGGTTGCTTCGCTGGTTGTGCTTCATTCTCTTCAAGATCCGGCCTTCCAATTCTCTCAATCACATCATCCAATTGAACCTCTTGTTTTGGTGAAGTGGTAGGAACTTCTTCATGTGGGGGAGATGGTGTCACAAAAGATATTTTAGATATTGATCCAAGGTAGAGATCCCCTCTTTAATATGTGGAATCTCATTATCAACTTCATCAAAGATCTTTACATGGGCACAATTTTCTAGATAATTAAGCTACCTCTCAATAGATTCAATGTTTATTTATTTATTTCAAGATAAATGTCATCTCTAGAAAGAATAATTTTTTTGTTTACCTCATCAAAAAGACAATATGTCTTGGTGGTGTTTGAGTGTCCCGAGAAGATGCACTTTCAATTCCTTGCATTGAGCTTATCTCTTTGTTCCTTTGGAACTAAGGCATAAGAGGTGGAACCAAAGACCCTAATATGCCTCGCTAAAGGGATGCAACCATACCACATTACATGTGGAGTTTTGTTTCCAAGTGCATGAGTTGGAATTCTATTTCTCAAATAACCTATACATAAAGATGCATCATCCCAAAACATAAATTTTAAATTCATGAAAAACAATATGGATCGTACCATATTCAAGAGAGTTTTGTTCACTCTTTCTTCCACACCATTCTGTTGAATATTGTATGAAACTATAGTTTAATTCCTAATCCAATTTTGAAAATATAGAATGGTGTGTTGAAAATGATGAGCAATTTCATACAATCCTCAATAGAATGGGCATGATGCATTGAAAAATAAACCCAACACATCCTAGTGTAATCATCAACAAAAATCATCAGATATTTAATACCATTTTCAGAAGGAATGGGCATGGGGCCACACATATCATAGTGTATCAACTCTAACTTTCTACATGATCTGAAATTTGACTCATGAAATGTTTGCCAAAAATACAAGAATCTCACTGTTTCATCTTCTTTGGAATGGTGGGAAAACTAGAAACACCATAATTTTTCAAGAATCTGAGACTCTTATAGTTAATGTGCCCATATCTAGCATGCCATAAAATAATGTAAGATAATGTACCTTCTTCATGCTAAGAGAAGACGGAAAACGTATGATCTCTTGTAGATCTTCCTTTCAACTTCAACAACTTTTCATCTTCACATTCGGTCACGATGACCTAGTTGTTAAAGGACCTTCTTATTGTTGAATTTTAATCCAATTTTCAAATTATTGATTATTATCACAATGATTTTTCAAACATTTATTTCATCCCACGATTTCATTGCATAATTAACATTCACTTGTAGTGGAAATAAAGAAACAAATATCACTAAAAGATAACCATGCACAAGAGACACAAAGATTTTTACCCTAGGAAACTCAATAGGGAGAAAACCCACCAAACTTTTCTCAAAAGAAATATATCCAACTCAAATACAATACCAATCATGAAAATGATCCTTAGCACAAGAGAGGTTCTCTCTCCTTCATAAGAAACCCTATAAAGGATAGTGAATATTCCAAGAGAATAAGAGAACCCCAAAATTATACTTCTTTGCTTAGATAGGCCTTCCTAGGAGGTGCAAACAAGTGGAGAGAGGAAAGTGTGATTTTTAGTATAAACAAATGAAGTGTGAAGCACTTTATTTATATTCTTCTTTTAACTAGAAGTTTCCTTAATGGTGCGAACTTGTCTTTCTCCATTGGGGTCTTCTTGTGCTTTTGGGATTCATATTTTATTTATCTTCAAGCTGACTTGTCTTCATGAATTCATTTTGTTCTGAGAATTCTTCAGTGGTTTTTATTGACATATTAGTTATTTCTTCATAATAAAAATCCCCCCCCCCCCTTTAATGTCCATCTCCTCACTTGCATATCAAACTCACACATAGAGCTCTAATGTTTATTTGACTATACTCTAAGAAGTCTCAAACACTTCTTAGATCCAATGTCAAATTTAACATTATATTAGACTTTTTCCATCACATACTAGTTTAAGATCCCAAATAATATAGACAACTCAACTCAATCTAATTAGAATAGATCACTCCATCATGACCACTCCCACATAGAGTGTGCATTGTGACCACTAGCCTTTCTTCACTCATAGCCAATCCACATGAATAGACAAAGTCTAAGCATCCAATACTCAATACACATAGTTAATACACATGACTAATAAGGTTTACGCATGGGGCCATTCTCTGCCAACCATTGGTAAATACACATGACCACTCTGGGAGAATGATCTACAAAATGTTTTCCTAATGATGGAACCATCGATAAACATCAACACTCCCTCTTAGTGAGGGAGAAATTTTGTATTATGCCAAGCATCACACTTGGTGTGAATGTCAACCAAAGTCATCCTACATCACTTCCAAGCATCATGCTTGGTGAGAATGTCTGTAATCCACCTCAGATATGTATTGCATAAACATATCTAGTACCATTCACTTCTCATGAATGTAAGATTCTCATATGTGTTTTTGGGCCATTCACCTCATGTGAATATATTCCTTCTGATATGCAGAACCATCACTATGTCTATGCCATTCATCTCTACCAGCTCATTTGTAGAACGATCAATTCCTACCAGCTCATTTGTAGAATGATAAATTCCTACCAGCTCATTTGTAGAACGATCATGGTGTCTAGGCCATTCTTATATCATGAATGTTTGCTACTCATTTGTAAGACCATCATGGTGTCTGAACCACTCATCTCACATGGATGTTCGTTTCTCATATGTAAGACCATGGTGTCTGCACATCCATCAACACTGATCCCTCCCACTTAGAGAGGCATTCTCTATCACACCAAGCTTTACCCTGAAGTATAAAAACTCTACCTTGGATAGAATCTTGGTGAGAATGTTGACTATCTACTCATCCATAGATATGTATTGAAGCTTCACTGCTCCCTTTTGCACTTTTATTGGATAAAGAAATATTTGATCTCAATGTGCTTCGACCTTGCATGTAACACTCTATTTTTCAAAAGCTTGAAACAACTTTGATTGTCACATGTATCATGGACATCTCTAGTTCTTAATCAAAGAATCCTGCAAAAAGCTTTCGAAGCTACACTATTTCATGAATTGCAACACTGGCTACATAATACTCTGCTTCCATTGTGCTGAGCGCAACAAAAGTATGCTTGTTTCTAAAGAAATATATCATGGCTGACCCAATGCTGAAGAAACACCCTGAGGTGCTCTTTCTATCCACTACATTTCATAACCAGTCATATTTTGGATAACCCTTTATCTTGACTTCTATACCAAATGCATATCTTAATCTAAATACAACAGTATCAACAAATGCTTTGACGTTGCCACCCAATGTGCATGGCTGAGTCCAACCATAGATTGGCTTAGGGTGTTCACTAAAATTCAAATATCTGGTCTGGTGTTGAATATATATATAAATGATCCAATAATCTATCTATACATCGTGGTATCCACCAAATCAGAATCTAAAGCATAATCACTCATCTTCTATAGATTTTCCTCCATAGGTGTGTTCATGGACTTACAATCCATCATACCAATTCTCCTGAAGATATCGACCGTGTACTTCCCTTAGCTAAGGAATATCTCATATGGTCTCTGCCACACCTCTAATCCCAAGAAGTAATGCATCAAGCCAATATCCTTCATTTCAAATTTAAAGGCCAACTTCTTCTTGCACTTGTCTATGAGCCACTCTGCTCCCAATACTAACAAATCATCAACATACAACACCAAGATCATTGGATCGCCATCAACAAACTTGTAGTAAATGTTGTAATTTGCATCACTCTTGGTGAATCCCAAGCTCAGCAAGAAACTTCTAATTTGGGCATACCAAGCTTTGGGTGCCTACTTGAGTCCATACAATTCCTTCTTTAGTCTGCACACATCAGACTCTTTCGCATGTATCTCAAAGCCTTGATGTTGCTTTATGTAAAACTCTTCCTCAATCACACCGTTAATGAATGTTGTCTTTACATCCATCTGATTTAATTTCCATCCCATCACCAAAGTAAGAAAAATAATAGATCTAATGGAGGTGTTTCTGGTGATAGGATAAAAGGTCTCATCATAGTCCACTCCCTCTTTCTAGGAGAATCCTCTCACCACAAACCTCACTGTCAATTTCTCGATGTTTCCCTCTACTACATTTTTGATCTTGTTGATCCCCTTATAAATCACCACTAACTTCCCTTCACAATTCATAACAATATCCCACACATAATTCTTAATGATGGATTGATACTCCTCCATCATGGAATCCTTCCAAACCTATTGTTCTATTGCCTCCTCATAACTAGAGGGATCAAAGTAAATGATGTGACTCATTAATTCCATATAGCTTGAGAACTTGTGAGGTATTTTGGTTTTCCTGAAGGTACCACTGGGGGCTACATATCCCTCTGTATCCCAGAAGGTTTCACGAACCCATGCTTTCCTCTTGGGTACCTCAACTGGCTCTACTAGTACTATAGGATCCTCCTGATAGTTTGCACTAGAAGGTTGTTTACCCTCAAGTCTTGGATATTCTTCCTCCTCGTCAGTAATATCCATGTGAGAGTCTCTAGGGATTATGAAGGATACCTCCTTATCAAAGATAACATCTCAACTAACCTCAATATGACATTGTATTGGGATGTAAATTATGTAAGCATTCGTGGTCTCGCTATATCCCACAAATATGCCCTTCTTCCCATGGTTCTAGTTTTGTGCCTTTTTCCTTCGGTACATGCATATATAATGGAAAACTAAATATCCTAAAGTGACTGACCTCTAACTTCACTCCTAAGAATGCTTCTTCTCAAGTCTTGTCCTCCAATATTTGATGATGACTTCTGTTCTGAACATATACTGTTGTGCTAGTAGCTTCTACCCATAGGAAAATAGGTAGACCTTGATCATGTATCATTTCCTTCACAAATCCTATGATGGGCCTATTCTTTCTTTCCACAACCCTATTTTGTTGAGGGTTGTAAGGGATTGTTAACTCCCTCTTGATCCATGCTTCCTTGCTGAAAACATTTAAGTCCTTAGATGTGAATTCTCCTCCATTTTATGATCTCAAACTCTCCATCTTCTTTTTTATTAGGCTTTATACCCAAGCCTTGAACTCTTGGAATATTTTGAAGACTTCATCTTTGGTATTCATGAAATATATTTGTGTTTTATGGGAAAAATCATCAATGAATGTTACATAATATAGGAATCCACCCAAGGATAATATTGACATTGGTCCACAAACATATGAGTGCACCAGATCCAAGATCCCCTTGGATATACTATTAATGTTGGGAAAGGAACCCTTGGAATTATTTCCAAGTGCACATCCTTTGCATATTCCATCATGTTCCATTTGAAGTTCTAGAAGATCTGTAACCATATTTCTGAATTTTGGAAAATCCCTATAAAGTAGGTGGGAAAATATTTGATTCCATAACTCATGTAAACTGATACTATCATGTACCAATGCTTGAGATGGATGTCTTGTTACTTTTTTTAGTCATCCCTATTGAAATCCAATCACCCTTACTTAGTATATGCTTGAACCTTTTGGTATTACAAGAACTTGACCATCCACAAATGCAACTCTATAGCCTCTATGTTCCAAAGCTAAGATGGCTAGTAGGTTCTTCTTCAATCCTAGTACAAGTAATACATATTTCCTATGGAGAGAATTTCCATAGTATAGTTGGACTGACGATGTTCCAACTCCTTTTACTGCATACTTGGAATTGTCTCCAAGTTCTACTTGTAATGATGAGAGGATTTTTTGTCAAGTATGTGAGAGAGTCTTTGTAACCTGTCATGTTCCTAGAGGCACAACGTTTTTCCAACCAGGTTTCACTATTGTTTGTAATAGTGCTTGTAAGAGCTAAGATATGGAAATTCTTCTTTTAAGTTGATGCTTGATTTTCTTCATTCTGCATTTTGTTTTTGAAACTGGAGCTGGAGACGATCTTTTCAATTTCTAAAAGTTTGATCTAGAAACCCTAGACCCAAAATTAGGTCAAAATTGCACTTTTTCAGAAGTAAAATATGACTCCACAAGTAGGTGTTCCCTCCTAGGGAGAATTCCAAAATGTTAATATTGAATCCAATATGTTTCAAAAAGGGTTCAAAATTGGAAGCCCTAGATTCTTGATTCCGACATAAATTAGGTCAAAATTGAGATCTGCTTCAATAGATAAGTGTTACATCCTAGGGTGAGTTTCAAAATGATATTTTCAAGTTCAATCTTTGAATAGAAATTTCCAAACTTGGGAACCCTAGTTTTCATATTAGGGCATAAACAATCTCCAATGGAAATGGCTTGTATTGAATACTACTTTGATACCATGTTGAATTTTAATCCAATTTTCAAATTCTTGATTTTATCACAATGATTATTTAAAAATTTATTTCATCCCACAATTTCACTCCATAATCAACATTCACTTGTACTAGAAATAAAAGAAACAAGGATCACTGAAAGATAACCATGCACAAGAGACACAAATATTTTACCTTGGGAAACCAAATAGGGATAAAACCCAAAAAAAATTTCTTAGAAGAAATCAATCCAATTCAAATACAATACCAATCATGAATATTATCCTTAGCACAAGAGAGGTTCTGCCTCCTTTGCAAGAAACCCTAGTAAGGATAACAAATCTTCTAAGAGAATAAGAGAACCTCAAAACTATACTTCTTACCTTAGCCAGGCCTTCCTAGAAGGTGCGCACAAGTGGAGAGAAAAATATGCGATGTTTAGTATAAACAAATTAAGTGTGAAGCACTTTATTTATATTATTCTTTTCACTAGAAGTTTCGTCAATGGGGATGGCTTGTATTTCTCCATTGGGGCCGACTAGTACATTTGGGATTCATCTTTTATTTATATTCAAGCTAACTTGTCTTCTTACCTTCATTTTATTCCGGGACTTCTTCAATGGTTTGTCTTGAATTCTTGGTTATTTCTTCATCATAGAAAATTTATCTTTATTGATGTCCATCTCCTCACATGCATATCAAATTCATACATAGAGCTCTAATGATTACTTGACCGTATTCTAAGAAGTCCTAGATACTTCTTAGAGCCAATGTCAAATTAAACATTAGATTAGACTTTGTTTAATACACAAGGGGATAATATCCCCTATAAAATAGGAAAGTAAACTCACTTCAATTAGAATATATCACACCATCACAAGCACTTCCACATAGATTATGCAATGTGATCACTAACCTTCCTTCACTCATAGTAAATCCACATGACTAGAAAAATACTAAGCATCAAAGCCTCCATACACATAGTCAATACACATGACTAGTAAGGGAAACATTGGGGCCATTCTATACCAACCATTGGTCAATACACATGACCACTTTGGGAGAATGATATGAAAAATGTTTTCTCAATGCTGGAACCACGGTGAAACATCAACACTTATCTATACTATGTGGATGGAATGGCCTTGTTATAAAAAGTGCACTAGGGACAAAAAGTTTCTCTACGAATATGGAACATAAATAACATTATGTAGAAAAAAAACAAGGAATCCAGACAATTTGAGACTCGGTGGAGCCATCCCTTTGGTTTTGAGGGTGGACTTATCTATAAAATAGACTACTCCTTCTACAATGACATTTATGTATTAAAAAAAATATTTCTAAAAGTCATGTGGGAGGTTGCACCAATGTTGATTAGCCGTGTATCTGTCAAAGAAGTAAATGAAGTATTGAATAGAACTCATTTAGTCCAACATTACAATGTGAAAAAATAAAGAGAGAAAATTTAAGTCTCTTGAGTTTTACCTTATTCTTCTTTCTTCTGGTCATGCTATCTTTTATGTTTACCCATGGATCCCAACAATGATACCCATCATGTCGATTGTTACTGCAACAAGTACAATTATGATAATATCTCTTACCTTGATTATGTCTACCCCTTATTCCTTTGAAATTATTTCATCCACATCCTATTTTACTAACACTACTACATTTTGACCAAAAATCCGACGGCCGTCATGTCGGATTTTCGACACTTCCCTGTCGCATGTACGACACTTTGGCTTTTTTTGAAGCGTCAGAAAATTGGCGTCGGTTAGGCGACACTTAAGCAACCGTCGCTTAAGCGACACTGAAGTAACCGTCTCTTGAATTTAAATCGTCGGTTATCCGACACTTATTAAGCGAAAATGAGGAATTTTTTTAAAAACTTTTGCACCCCAGGCGTCGCTTAAACGACGGAGAGAAAGGGGAACTGTCGGATAAGCGACGGATAAGAAGCATAACTGTCGGATCAGCGACATAAATAAATGTCGCTTAAGCGACGGCACTAAGGGAAACTGTCGGATAAGCGACGGTTACTAAGCGTCGCTTAAGCGACGCCTGCTGCAATTTAAAAAAAATAAAATATTGTGAAACTTTGTTTAATAGGTATTCCTGCTGTAACGTATTCCTTCCTTTATCCATCCAAAAACACAGTGATACAAGTCCAATGGATTTCCAAATTGAATGCGATAACACCAATAATGTATTATGTAGCTTGACTAGGTAAATGTAATCCAACACCAAGCATTGCAGTTGTAGCCAATCAAGGGTTAAACACTCAATCTTTAACCAATTGGGGAGAATTTTTGATTACATTATTAAATTGCAAATTATGCAAATCCATGAATTGAGTATTTTACCCATCATGAAGCTTTCATACTTAGAGAAGAATACATGTGTGTCAAATTTAAAGCCTTGAGATTGAGATTGAACCACAAGCTGTGAGCATATAATTTCTTAAAAACGTTCAAGCAACTAAAGCCTTATGCATGCATCAGAAGTATCACTTTCTTTTGGTCTAGAATCACAATGTGGGGCCATGAATTTCAATCAA
>LPNX010210584.1:0-40816 GCA_001517045.1 Pseudotsuga menziesii
TTTTTCCTATAAAATAGGGATTTTTGCCTGGCAGTTTGTAAGCCCAGTTGTATCCGCATAATTGTTTAGAAATAGAAAATATCGAGATTTGGGATATTTCAAAAGGTTGCGTACACTAATATACAGAATACACGGCACATATATAGCAGACCTTCCAACAGGCCTACCATGCCTCACTTCTTGGCAGATACAGTAGGTGGTCCAGTCATGCAGGTAGAACCTAGCGAACCTTTTGGGGCTTATTTGCAGGAATATAAAGACTTAGGGGATGAGTTTCATGCTGCCATGTCTTTTTCGGATTTCTGCAACATGAAGAGTAGGAACAAGCCCAAGAATTTCAACAAGGGATTCAATCACAACTATGAGTTGGAGAACACCTTGGGCAGGTTGACCATCCCAAACTTTGATGGGACTCGTGAAGGTTCAGCAAGGATATGCATTCAAAAGTTGGATACCTATTTCCAACTCAATCCCATGATAGAGACAGATGCCATTAAATTGGCTACACTCCACCTGGACAGAGAGGCTCACGAGTGGTGGTACCACAGATTGGTGGTACCACAGATTGGTGGCATTGGGTCACAACACCATACACTCCTACGGTGAGTTCACTCAGAAGCTCATAAAGCAGTTTGACAGGAAGGATCCAGAGATACATTTCAGGGAGTTGGCTCAACTCAAACAGACAGGTAGTGCAAAAGCCTTCATCTCAGAATTCCAGAGGATAGCGGTCATGGTAACAGATGTGTCAGAGAGCAGGTTGACTATGTTATTCACTGAGGCCCTAACAGAGCCACTACGGGGATGGGTGAAAGCCTACAAACCCCTCACTCTGCACGATGCGATTAGCAGAGCCAAAGATCTACAGGATTCAGTCCCCAAGAACAGGTTCCCGCTCAAAACCTACTTTCCTGTTAGGGACAAGGACAAGAAATCTTTCCAACAGGATGTTCCCAAGAAACCATGGTTAGACGAGGACACTAGGAAAGACTTGAGGAGGAAGAAACTATTTTTCACTTGTCAGGAACCATGGGTACCAGGACACAGGTGTGCAGGGAAGGCGAAGGCTCACTACATCGAGGTATATTCGGACAGTGATGAGGATGACTATGAGCAGGAAGCCACAGAAGAACGACAGGCAGCTGAGGAAGAATCACACCAAGATGATACACCAGAGGGAGTCATTGCTACATTATCTAGAGTACCAAGATTCCATACTCTCAAGGTCAGAGGAGTAGTACAGGGTCATAGAGTAGGAGTATTGATTGATGGGGGAGCAACCCACAATTTCATTGACTCCGCTTGGGTAGCCAAGAGAGGTATTCAGACCGAGAAGTTCGAAGGATTCACTGTAGCAGGAGTCGGGAACTCCAACATGGAGTGCAACTACTAGATTCCAAAATTGAATGTCACCTTAGGTAACTATCAGATGACAGATTCCTTCTATGTAGTAGATGTATCAGATACTCATGTAGTATTGGGTGTTTAGTGGCTTTATTCCATAGGGAAATACACTACAGACTACAGGGCAATGGAAATGGAATTCCAGGGGCCAGACGGCAAACGGGTAGTTTGAGGGGCATGAACACTTATTCCCCAAAATCGGTCTCGTCAGAGAGAATGGAGGCAGTCCTCCGACAGGATGATATAAAATGGGCTGCAGAATGTTTGGTCACCTTTAGGAAACCCCCAGAAACCAGCACACTACACCCAAGTGACATTCAGGCCTTGCTACAGAAGCATGAAAAGGTTTTTCGGGACCTTCCATCGAGTAGACCGCCAGACCGAGGCTTTGAACACATTATTGAGCTAGAGGAGGGGACACAAGCAGTCATCACCACTCCTTACCGGCATCCCAAACGATACAAGGATGAGATCAAGAAAACAATCAAAGAATTACTGGAGCTTGGATATATTCGGCCCAGTTCTAGCCCTTCGCATCCTCAGTAGTATTGGTCAAGAAGAAGGATGGTACACTGAGAATGTGC
Organism: Pseudotsuga menziesii; assembly: GCA_001517045.1. Classification (NCBI taxonomy): domain Eukaryota; kingdom Viridiplantae; phylum Streptophyta; class Pinopsida; order Pinales; family Pinaceae; genus Pseudotsuga; species Pseudotsuga menziesii. Next base: position 1,989 of record LPNX010210584.1, read on the forward strand.
ATCGACTATCGAGCACTCAACAAAAAGACCATTAAGAACAGGTATCCCATCCCTAGAATTGATGAACTCATGGATGAACTTCGGGAAGCCAAATACTTCTCCAAGATTGATCTTCGCTCGGGGTACCATCAGATCCGAGTAAGGGACCAAGACATCTCCAAAACAGCTTTTCGCTGACCATTAAGAACAGGTATCCCATCCCTAGAATTGATGAACTCATGGATGAACTTCGGGAAGCCAAATACTTCTCCAAGATTGATCTTCGCTCGGGGTACCATCAGATCCGAGTAAGGGACCAAGACATCTCCAAAACAGCTTTTCGCTGTCACTATGGTCATTATGAGTTTTTGGTCATGCCTTTTGGACTTAGCAATGCTCCAGCCACTTTTCAGTTATGCATGAACCATACCTTCCGAGTTCAGCTACGTAAGTTTCTGCTGGTATTCTTTGATGACATCCTGATTTACAACAAAACATGGGAGGAGCATCTGAAACACCTGGACGAAGTACTGAGCATTCTAGAAGAACACTTGCTGTACACGAAAATGTCCAAGTGTGAATTTGGCATGAAGGAAATGATGTACCTAGGGCACATAATCAATGAGGAAGGAGTGCAGGTTGACATGGAGAAAATCCGAGCTATTAGAGATTGGCCCGCGCCAAAAACAGTCACAGAATTGAGAGGTTTCTTAGGACTGTGCACCTATTACCGACGGTACGTTAAGGGATTCTCCCAATTTGCAGCACCCCTCACAGATCTCACAAAGAAGGGAGCATTCACCTGGACAGACTTAGCACAAGAAACTTTCGAGGAGATGAAGGTTATCATGAGTTCCTGTCCAGTTTTAGCCTTACCAGACTTCTCACAACCCTTCGTAGTGGAATGTGATGCCTCAAGGGAAGGGTTAGGAGGAGTATTGATGCAAAATCATCACCCTATTGCATTGGAGAGCCGTAAATTGAAGAACTACGAGCACCACTACTCCATATACGACAAAGAGATGTTAGCCATCTTACATGCTCTCACAAAATTCAGACAGTACCTACTGGGCAGTAAGTTCAAAATCAAAACAGATCATTGTATTTCCTGGAGCAGAAGGAACTGAATGAGCGCAAGCAGAAATGGGTCAGAAAAGTACAAGCCTACGATTTCGAGATCGAGTATGTAAAAGGTAAGAATAATGTAGTAGCTAATGCATTATCCAGGCATCCCGCCTCACTATCTCTCAGGAGTATATCCACAGATTGGAGGGCACTTATCTTAGTAGAATACTCCAAAAATAAATTCGCTTGCGAATTATTGGATCGACAAATTCAAGATGATAGGTACAGGATTGTTGATGACATCATCTATTACAAGAATAGGATATACCTCGTCCCAGAATCCACATTAAGGAAAAAGATCATTCAGACAGCACATGACTCTCCATTATCAGGACATCAGGGTTTCTTGAAGACCTACAGACAGATCCGAGAGAGGTTCTCATGGAAGGGCCTCAAGGAGGAAGTTATGCAGCACGTACGAGAATGTAGCATCTGTCAACAGAACAAAGTTGAGAACATCCATCCAGCAGAGTTGCTTCAGCCACTACCAATTCCAAAACATAAGTGGGAAAGCGTCTCTATGGACTTCATTACAGGGTTGCCCAAGGTCCAAGGGCAAGATTGTTTATATGTAGTAGTTAACAGATTGACCAAGTTTGCACATTTCTTTTCTATATCATCAGATTACTCTACAACTCAAGTAGCTGAGTTATTCTTCAGGGAGGTCTTCAAGTTACATGGGTTGCCTAAGACCATTATCAGTGACTGAGATAGCAGATTCACAGGTGCCTTCTGCAGGAACTATTCAGATTAGTGGGGACCGAACTGGCTACCAGCACGAGTTATCATCCCCAGAGCGATGGACAAACTGAAATAGTCAACAAGTGGATTGAAGGATATCTGAGGAACTACGTAACAGGGCAGCAGCGAACCTGGATCAAATGGCTACACTTAGGGGAGTATTGCTACAATACTACCTGTCACATGTCTATTAGGATGACTCCTTTTAAGACATTATATGGCTACGAGGCCTTGGACTATGCAGATTTGGCATTTGGGGACAGTAGGGCTCCTAAGGCAAAGGATTGGATACAGGACAGTCAAGATATTCTTAAAATCTTGAAGGAAAACTTACAGACAGCCCAGAATCAGCAGAAATTATATGCAGACAAACACAGGATTGAGCAGAGCTTTGAGGTAGGGGATTTGGTATACTTAAGGCTCCAACCTTATAGACAGACTTCACTTAAGAAGAAAGGAGCAGAAAAGTTAAAACCTCGCTTCTATGGACCCTATAGAATAATCAGGATGGTGGGAGAGGTGGCATATGAACTAGAACTACCACAGGAAAGTAAAATTCACAATGTGTTCCATGTGTCCAACCTGAAAAAGACCCTTGGGCAACACATTGCTCCATCAACAAAATTACCTCCTTTAGATGAACGGCTGCTGATATTGATTCCTGAACGGATCATACAGACTAGAGAAAGGAAACTCAGGAACAGGGTAATTAGGGAATACTTGGTTCAGTGGAAGGAACTACCACCAGAGGATGCCACATGGGAAGGTGAACAGGTATTGCAGCATCCCAATTTGTAGTTGCTTGAGGATAAGCAATATCAAGCAGGGAGGACTGTAATGTCCTCATCTGATTAGGCATTGAGGACCAAAACCGCTAACCTATGTGATTCCTGTGGGTTCAAGCGGTTTTTGACAGTTAGGGAATCATCTAAGACTGATGCCATCTATAGAAAATCTAGGGCATCATCATGTTATCACTATTAGGTCAAGAAGGGCCACCAAGGCCAAAGGCCACCATCATGCATACCATCTAAGCATTATTTAATGATGCATGCACTCATTTAAGTCTCCATGTGCATGCATGCAATTCAACTGCAAATTATAAAATAAAGTGACCTAATTAGGTCAAAGATTAGGGTTTTCGCAGTTGAAAGTTATAAAAGGAAGATAAAGTGAAAGGAGACTCACTTTTGATGATTATTATTTTGGAGCTCTTGAATAGCAGCACAGCAGTTGGGGTTGGAGACGGCATCTTCAGCTAGCAGGGTTTCAGCAGTGAGATATCTGCCCTAGTCTCATTCAGGGTAAGCCATACAGGTTCACCATTTGCTCTTCCATTCATTCATAGTTATCCAATTTACTACAAAGATTGTTGCAGGGGCACGTGTGCAGCCGTAAGGGGTTTTCAGCCAGAAAGCCCTAATCATTCGCTGGGTCTTTAGACCTCAGTTTTACTTCGCAACCCAGGCACCATTCTCATCATCGGCATCTTACTCCAGTACCCGGTGATTATCAGATCCGATCGTGCTCATCCTAAGCAATTATCAGCCATTTCGGGATCAGGGGGGGCGTGAGCAGCTGCACCTCTGGAACAATTCGCTAGCCTACCTAGAGATCTCAGAACTTCCGCATATGTCAAGCATTCTCTCCGGCATGGGAAGGCTATCAGCCCTGCAAATCAGCAGCTTCATCGGACACCTCCTTCACTGAAAACGTCACCCTTAGCTGATCTGGGGTTCGTGCTGCTGGGGTTTCACCGGAAGCAGAAGATATCAGTTCATCTCTGATTCAACTCTTGATGCATGCATACTCTCTCAGGAGCAGTCCAGCCAGCTTATCAGTGGTAAGTGTTCATTCTATCCCACAAACCTTAACCCTAATTTATGATATAAAATAGAGATTTTTGCATGGCAGTTTCCATGCCTGGTTGTATCAGCGTATTTGCTTAGAATTAGAAAATATCGGGATTTGGGATATTACACTTGTACATGCCATACTTACAAAGTTAAAACAATTTTCTAGTGTTGGGTGAGGATGGAAAACAAGGCTAAGTAAAGGGTGATGACATCTAGTTGGTTTTGACCATGTGATCTCTCTGAATGATGACAAATACACTCCATCAAAATGACATATGCATGACAGATAGAAATAGGGGATGGAGGTGTCTCACAAATGGATAAAGTACTTGGGCTTGTTTCCTTCAAGCTCTAGCAAGTTTTCATTTAACAAATTCAACAATTTGGAACACTAGTCGACCTTCAAAGGAAGGTGCCCTAGAGAGCCTTCTAGGTTTCCAGAAAATGACAAAGACATAACCTTTGCAGGCTAATCTCACCTTGTTGCCCTGTAGGGGCAACTGAGCCGAACATTATACAAGGAATGAGTGTTCATCCTTTGACCATTGACTTTCTTCAAACGTCTTTTAATTTTACATAAGATAATAGCCATCCTCTAAAGGCAAGTGCCCCAAAAATCCTTCTGGGCTCCAGTAAATGACTAAGGCCTAGCCTCGATGCCAGCGAGCATCCATAGCCCCGACAGGTTTGCCTCATCGTGTTGCCCTTGTGGGGGCAAATGAGCCTAACATTATACAAGGAATGAGTGCTCATCCTTTGGCCACTAACTAATTTATAACATTCATACTTTGCATCATTTAGATATAACATTTATGTGTTCCAATGCTTTAGTTTTTAAAGACACCGTTGGGAGGAGCACTTGTTTTGAGGACTAAAGGAAAACCATCTGGTGAACTTAGCCACACTGACCAAGCCACATACTTCTTAGCCAAGGACAGAAAAACATGGAGTCTATCATGCACAGGGGTCAAGATGGGGAAAATATCTTCAATCTCACAAGTCTTAATCAACACAGGTCATGGGAGGAAAACAGTTATGGATGAACTGGATGGATGGGGACAAATGATACATAGAACCAGCATAGCACTAAGGTTTAAAATTTGTGTAAAGCACGGCATAAGCAATAGTCTTCAACATTAGACTCTTTAGTCACTCTCAACACAAGTTTAAGCGTTAGTATATATGTAATATAAGCATAGGTCACCATGATCATCTTAACATAACAAGCTTAGGTGTTTAACATACATCAAAAAACAAAATCCAACCAAGGAGCCATATACCTATCTCTATCTGATATGCCCATCTATAATTGTGTACCATATTTGTTACTCTGCTCGAATGAACTAGGTCACCACTGAAAATATCTCAATAGACAAGGAAATCTCAGTCCTGGCAAGGAAATAATCTGAAAACTGTTGTTGAACAAAGGCTCTGAATGGATCAATAATCAATGATCCATGTTATAACCCCATCTGAATGTGTAGCTCGAAAAAATAAAGAGATCAAACTGTATGTTGCATAATGGTAGCCCAGCTGCAATATATATGTGATAACATCTGGCTCCAACTGGGACAAGTGCTCTAAGAGAGAGAGCGCTTGAAAACCCCAGAAATATCTGGTCCGCAACACCATCTCAGCAACAAAGAATCCAACACTTCAATTTTCTGCTTCCTTTTCAGGTGTACCTGTTTCTGCGTACATGGAAACAAGAAATACCAGAGCATGTATGGGAAAAATATATGCATAAAATACGTTGATAAAACTAATGTTCAAAATAAAATGTTGTAAATGCAGTACCAAGAATAAATTCTACTCTAAATAAATGCAAGGGGCCAGACTCGATGGCCAAAAAGACTCAATAAAAGACTCAAGACACATGCAACACTAAAAAAGAAAAGACTCAAACTACTGCTCAAAGGAGCTTATTCAACCCTACCTACTTTAAGAGATTATGAACAGGTGATATGCTAAGTCATGCCAGGGACATAGTCCCTTAAATAAATTTGATTCACAAGAATTTCGAATTTACAACAATATTCAATAGACAAATAATACAAGTTACCTTCAAATCGTTCTATTGTTAATGGTCCCATCCAAAGACTTCCTGATTGTCTAGAAATATGATTGAAGGCACAATTTTCAACAATAACCTTATCATCATAGGTGTACCCACTTTGGTTAACAACTTGAATATCACGAGTAGGCATTGTGGAGGCATCAATGTTTCCTCCGGTACAGGGAAATGGCATGTTTGTACCTCTTTTTGGTATAACATTGAAATGTGCAAGACCCCCGTCTATTGGAAGTGCGATTCTTCCAACCAAGATCTCTCTTACTTCCCTTCTAGATGTTGAATTTTAGCATTAGCATGATACTTTTAAGAATTGCAGACTAACATAAACAAATGATAAGTGCAGTAAACAACATTAATCACATCAACACATTGAACACCAGAATTTTTTACGAGGAAACCTTTAAAGGACAAAAACCCCAAAGCATTAGTAATTCATCTTGTTAATGAGATGACTGAAATTCTTCAAAAAGTTCCTCAAACCTCAACAGGGTTAAACCACAATATCTGAAGATAAAAAAATTTCCAATTTACACAAAAATGCCAAAATTGTTGTTTCACAAACTAGGGCTTTACTGCCCCAATTTTTCTCTCTCCTCATTAGCAGATTGCCCGAGAATCTTGCCCGAAATTGTACCTGTGTTGCTCGGAAGTACCCTTCTACTGCTCTGTTGTACCTTCTCTACCCGTACCTTACCATACTGCTGCCCGATCTGCCTGATCTGCCACCCGTGGTTCGTTTCCTGACCGGCTGTTGTGGTTTGCAGCCCTGTTGCTACCTAGAGGGAAGGATTCCCTAATTCGTGGCCTTAAGGGCTGGCCCGAGGGCCTGTGCAAGCCTGGCAGCCCTGCAGGCTGCTACAGGACCCTCACGGGTATGCCCACGGGCTGCCCGGAGGGCCTGTGTGGCCACGGCAGCCCTTATGGGTCTGCCTTTTCGCTACCCAAGGGTTGGTCGTAAGCTAAAGCCCTCCCAGGTATGCCTGCTAGAGGCTTCTTGAGGGTGCCGAGAGGGCAAAGCCCTTATGTGGCCTGCCCGAAAGGAAGAGGAGAGGGTAGCCCGTGATGGAGGGGGTTTCCCGTGAGCAAAAGCCTCCTACCCAACGACAATCCTAGCTCCCCGAATCTGTGGAGAAGCTGCCCGAGAAAGGTTGTTGCTGCCCAAATCTGAGAAGGAGGGTTTGATAGAAACCCTAACTAAAGAACTGAAGATGAACTTGCAAATAAAACCCTAGCTTAGGGTTTGACTTCACATGAATGATGATGCCCTAGCTAGACTCATCCATGCTAGGGCACAATCATAAGAACTTCCTTCTTCAAAACTGTAATATCATCTGATTGAGCAGTTGTACCTATGAGAGCAAGTCTGTGTGTAATAATGAAATGGATTGATCTTCTTTTATATCCTTTGAGTCACCTGTAAGTGGACCAAAATTAGAAATCTCAAAATAATAATATTTTATTCTTTTCTAATTTTGACTTTTTCCTTTCGTGGTGTTAAAGGTCTTTTTGCACTTTCACTTTTACACCTTAGTGGTACTAAGGGTCTTCATGTATTTTTTACTTTTGCTTTAGCCTTCTTCAAGTGCCCCTGTGGTCAACATGGTCTTTTATCACCACTCAAAGTACATCATCATAAACTGAGAGAATTACTAATGCTTTTATCTCACACTCTGTGTAACACCAAGATCAGGTACTAGGGTGTCTTAACCAAGGGTAGCTAAGCCTTGGAGAAGATCACAAAGCTCATTGATCAAGGGTCTGAGTGTCACACATGCCTAGACCCAGTCTAGGGCTTCTAGTGCCTTCCCGGTAACAGACCAAGTGCCTCAACCATAGGCTATATAATTTGAGACTGGGTCAAATACTTGGTAACAGACCAAGCGCCTCCATTCTCCAAGAGAATGGCCCTCAACCCTGGGCTAAGTCCTGGTAACTGACCAGGTGCCTCCATTCAAAAGAATGGCTACTCAGAACTAAGTTGAGTCTACCAGCACTAGACTGGTCCACATTGTGGCCCCGGACCAGATGTCTACCATTCAATAGAATGATCACTCAACACAAGGTTGAGTCCCCCTAGGGCAAAGCTGGGTCCATATCATGGTCAAGGACTAGATATCATCATTCAACAGAATGATCACTCAACTCTAGGTTGAGTCCACACCATGGTCCCAGACCAGGTGTCCCCATTCTCCTAAGAGAATGGCTCTCAATGTTGCTCAGAAAAATCAACATTCCCTCTCAGCGAGAGAGCATTCTCTGCCATACCAAGCTTGTCACGAAAGTACACGAACTTTGATGCTGTCAAAGCCTTGGTCAAGATATCTGCAATCTGTTCATCTGTACGAATGTACTGCAACTTCATAGCACCTCTCTGCACTAGGTCTCTAATAAAATCATACCTCATTTCAATGTGTTTCAATCTATCATGAAACACCAAGTTCTCTGAAAGCTTTATGCAACTCTAATTATCGCAATGAAAGATCGTTGAGTCAAACTTTCCCCCGAACAGAACAGATACAAGTTTTCTGAGCCAAACTGCTTCCTTGTAGCCATCACTTGTAGCAATATACTCTGCCTCAGCTGTACTCTGAGCTATGGAACCATACATCCTGCTGTACCAAGAGATCATTGTTGATCCCATACAGAAGCAGTAACCAGAGGCACTTTTCCAGTCTACTGCACTGCCAGCCCAATCTGAATCTGCATATCCAGATAAGAATACTCCACTGCTGGAAGTATACCTGAGCCCATAAGTGATAGTACCGCGCACATATCTGAGTACATGTTTGGCGGCTACCAAGTGTATGTGCTTCGGATCAGACATGAACTGACTCAGTGCATTCACTATGTAACATATGTTTGCTCTCGTATGCACGAGATACATCAAGGATCCAATAAGATGTCTGTACAGAGTAGAATCCACACTCTATGAACTAGTGGCTGAGTCCCACAACTTTGTCAAGTTGGTAGTCATGGGTACACTCATGGACTTGCAGTCCTGCATCCCAAATCTCTGCAAGATATCCACTGCATACTTTCCTTGTGTCAGGAAGATCTCGCCTGGCTTTTTCCAGACCTCTAAGCCAAGGAAGTAATACATCAATCTGAGATCTTTCATCTCGAATTCAAAGGTAAGCTCCCTCTTACATTGTCTTATCAACTGTTCATCACCTATAAGAAACAAGTCATCTACATATAGAACAAGTATCAAGACATGATTATGAACAACCTTAAAGTACAAGTTAGAATTAGTTGTACTTTTGGAAAACCCCAAGATATGGAGATATCCATCCTCGCATACCAGGCTCTTGAAGCCTGTTTCAGTCCATACAAGGTTTTCTTCAGTTTACATACATGGGTCTTCTTCCCATGAGTCACAAAACCTTCAGGTTGTTCAATATAGACTTCCTCCTCAATCTTGTCATCGAGGAAGGTTGTCTTTACATCCATTGATGTAACTTCCATCCAAATACTGCAGCAAGTGAAATGATGGTTCTAATGGTAGTATACCTGGCAACAAGAGAAAATGTCTCATCATAGTCAATGCCTTCTTTTTGAGTGAAGCCACGAGCTACGAATCTAGCTTTATACTTCTCCACACTACCATCAGCAGCATGTTTCATTTTATAAATCCATCTGGATGTCAATACTGACTTTCCTGTTGGTTTGGGAACAACTTCCCACACATCATTCTTCACGATTGAACTGTACTCTTCAATCATGGCATCAACCCATACCTGTTTGCTTGTTGCTTCTTTGTATGATGAAGGTTCTGCACTGATAAGCTGGCTCATAAGACCAAAATACTTTTGTGGTCTTATGATTTCTCTGAAAGTCCCGGGAGGAGTTTTATGCTTCTCGCCTTCTTGCACCGTCTCTCGGTACCAAGCAGGTCTCTTTTTGGAAGGAGGAACTTCAAGCAGTTCTTCTGGTGGACTTTCAGTGTCCTCAATTGCATCTAGAATTTTATCCTCAAATTTCTCTTCCTCCCTCTGAATTTCTGAATATGGAAACTCAAGTGGAGGAATTTCATCTTCTATTGAAAGCTCTAGTGTTTTACGAAACACAGCTTCCTCATGGAAGATCACATCTCTGCTAACATCAATGTACCTTTGTCTCGGTACATAGATTCGGTAAGCCTTCGAGCAATCACTGTACCCGACAAATATACCTTTCTTACCGGAGGACTCTAGCTAGGACCTCTTTTCCTTTGGCACATGAATGTACACAGGAGTGCCAAAAATCCTCGTGGTCAACTGCGAGTTTCTTCTTGGTGAAGACTTCTTCTGGATTCTTCTCCCCCAAGATAGCATGAGGGCTTCTATTCTGAATGTATACAGCAGCACCCGCATCTTTTGCCCACAAAGATAGAGGAAGATCCAAATCGGTAAGCATTGCTTTAACAGCTTCACAGATCGTTCTATTCTTCCTTTCTGCAACCCCATTCTACTGAGGTTTGTAAGGTACTGTCAGCTCTTTCTTGATTCCTGCTTCTCGGCAAAAATCAGCAAACTCATTAGATTCATACTCACCTCCATTAGCTGATCTCAAGATACGGATGTGTCTGCCAGTTTGATTTTCAATCAGTGCCTTGAACTCTTTGAATCTATCAAAAGTTTCACTCTTGGCCTTAAGGAAGTAAATCCATGACTTCTGAGAGTGATCATCAATGAACAATACATGATATAAACACCCACTCAAAGAGGGTGAAGACAAAGGCCCACAAATGTCAGAATGAATCAAATCCAAAATGCCTTTAGATCTACTCTTGCACTTGAAAAAGGATCTCTTAGTGTTCTTACCTAGAGCACATCCTTTGTAGATTCCATCATGTTTTGGAGATACTTCTGGCATACCTGTGACCATCTTCTGGAATCCTGGGAGAGCTGTGTCGTGAAGGTGTCCAAACCTTCTATGCCATAGTTCACAAGGATCAACTATGTGATGTACCAAAGCATGAGTTGAATCTTTCGAAGCCTTGTAAAGGCCTCCCTCTCGAACCCCAATCTGTACTATTGAGCTTAGATCTTCGTCCTTTGCCCATAGAAGGACTTTCTTGTCCATGAAGAGGACTCTATAGCCCTTGTCCTCTAAGCTAGCAACAGATAGAAGATTCTTCTTCAAACTAGGAACATAAAGAACATCATCGAGATGAAGAACTATACCTGAGTCAAGTTGAAGTGAAGTTGAGCCAACTCCTTCAATCTTGCAAGTGGAGTCATCTCTAAGTTCTACCTGTGTGGTGAACTTTTTCTTTTTGTAACTGGTGAGAGCTCCACGGTTACCTTTCATGTGCCTAGAGGCACCACTATCCACCAACCAAGAGGTGGCACAATCTATGAAAGAACCAGTTAGAGCAAAAATCAGATAGTACTCTCTTTTAGGTTCTTCATCTTTGCTAGCCTTAGTTTTCTTCTTCTTCTTTGGTTCTTCTTCTTCTTCATCTGCTTCTGCAACAGAGGCTTGAAACCTTCGCTTGAGTTTCTTCTTGGCTTGCCTGCAATCCTTGGCAAAATGTCCAAACTTGTGGCAATTATAACATTCCACTTTTGACATGTCAGAGAACTTACCTTGAGGTTTCTTTCCCTTCTTTTGTTGAGAGAAAGGCTTCTTGAACTTCTTTGGCTTTGCTGCAAGTACAAGGTTTCCTTCCTTGGTTACCTTGCCTGAGGTCCTTCCCTCTTCTTCTATGCAATCATGCCAAAGCCTTTCAAAGGTTGGCTGATTCTCACGTCCACTGACAGATACCATGAAGGTTTCCCAAGATCTTGGGAGACCATCAACCACAGTTTGCACAAGGACATCATCATCAACAGTAATACCAATGGCAATAAGTTGATCTCTTACCTGTGCAATCTTTGTGAAGAAAGAACTAACTCCTTCATCCTTGTTCAACATCAAAGTTCGTAGCCTCTTCTTCAAGACTCTTTTTTGACTGGGATCCTTCTTCTCATATAGGTTAGCCAAGGTGTCAAAGCATTCTTTTGCAGTCTTTAGAGCTGTGATGTTGCGCATCACTGTTTCTTTGATAGAATCATAAATGATTCTTCTAGCCTTACCCTGCTTCCTCTTGTAAGCAATTCTGCCAGCATTAGATGTTGGCTCTTCACTGACATTAAACACAATGTCATCCAAGTCATTCTCTTCTAGAATAGCTGCCAACCTGGCCTTCCAAGAGTTGTAGTTGACTGAACCTTGTAGCTTCTCTTCTGATCTGAAGATATTAATGGCCATATCTACCACTTAGTCAAATGTTAAGTCTGCAAAATGTATCCCAAGGTCTAGGAAGACAATCAGCAATGTCCCTTTACTGTGTCTTTACATGCTAAGCTCTGATACCATGTTGAATTTTAGCATTAGCATGTTACTGTTAAAAATTGCAGACTAACATAAACAAATGATAAGTGTAGTAAACAACATCAATCACATCAACACATTGAACACCAGACTTTTTCACGGGGAAACCTTTAAAGGACAAAATCCCCAAAAGCACTAGTAATTCATCTCATTAATGATATGACTGAAATTCTTCAAAAAGTTCCTCAAACCCCAACAAGGTTAAACCACAATATCTGAAGATCAATTTTTCCAATTTTCACAAAAATGCCAAAATTTCTTTTTTACAAACTAGGGCTTTACTGCCCTAAATTTTCTCTCTCCTGCTCATTAGCAGACTACCCGAGAAACTTGCCCGAAATTGTACCTGTGTTGCCCGAAAGTACCCTTTTGTTGCCCAGTTGTACCTTCTCTACCTGTACCTGCCCGTATTGTTTCCCGATCTACCTGATCTGCTGCTTGTGGTCCGTTTCCTGCCCGGCTGTTGTGGTTTGCAGCCCTGTTGTTGCCTTGGGCCATGGCCTTAAGGGCTAGCTCGAGGGCCTACGTAGGCCCGGCATCCCTGCGAGATGCTACAAGACCCTCACGAGTATGCCCACAGGCTGCCCGGAGGGCCTATGTAGCCACGGAAACCCTCACGGGTCTGCCTTTTGGCTACCCGAGGGTTGGCCATAGGCCATAGCCCTCCCAGGTATGCCTGCTAGAGGTTGCTCGAGGGTGCCGAGAGGGAAGAGCCCTTATGTGGCTTGCCCGAAAGGAAGAGGAGAGGGTAGCGCGTGATGGAGGGGGTTTCTCGTGAACAGAAGCCTCCTGCCCAACGACAATCCCAGCTGCTCGAATCTGTGGAGAAGCTACTCGAGAAAGGTTGCTGCTGAACGGATCTGAGGAGGGTTTGATAGAAACCCTAGCCAAAAAATCAAAGATGAACTTGCAGATAAAACCCTAGCTTAGGGTTTGACTTCACATGAATGATGATACCCTAGCTAGAATCATCCATGCTAGGGCACAATCATAAGAACTTCCTTCTTCAAAACTGTAAGATCATGTGATTGAGTAGATGTACCTGTGAGAGCAGATGTGTGTGTAATAATGAAATGGATGGATCTTCTTTTATATCCTTTGAGTCACCTGTAAGTGGACCAAAATTAGAAATCTCAAAATAATAATATTTTATTCTTTTTTAATTTTGGCTTTTGCCTTTACTGGTGTTAAAGGTCTTTTTGCACTTTCACTTTTACACCTTAGCGGTACCAAGGGTCCTCATGTATTTTTTACTTTTGCTTTAGCCTTCTTCAAGTGCCCCTGTGGTCATCACATGTGGTCAACGTGGTCTTTTGTCACCACTCAAAGTACATCATCATAAACGGAGAGAATTACTAATGCTTTTATCTAACACTCTGTATGACACCAAGATCAGGTACTAGGGTGTCTTAACCAAGGGTAGCTAGGCCTTGGAGAAGATCGCAAATCCCATTGATCAAGTGTCAAAGTGTCACACATGCCTAGACCTAGTCTAGGTCTTATAGTGCCTTCCTGGTAACAGACCAAGTGCCTCAGCCATAAGCTGCATAATTTGACACTAGGTCAAATACTTGGTAACAAACCACGCGCCTCCATTCTCCAAGAGAATGGCCATCAACCCCGAGCCGAGTCCTAGTAACTGACCAAGTGCCTCCATTCAAAAGAATGGCTACTCAGATCTAAACTAAGTCTACCAGTACTAGACTGGTCCACATCGTGGTCCCGGACCAGATGTCTACCATTCAACGGAATGGTCACTCAACATAAGGTTGAGTCCCCCCAGGGCAGAGCTGGGTCCATATCATGGTCAAGGACCAAATATCACCATTCAACAGAATGATCACTCAACTCTAGGTTGAGTCCACACCGTGGTCCCGGACCAGGTGTCCCCATTCTCCTAAAAGAATGGCTCTCGATGCTGCTCAGAAAAATCAACAGTTGACTCATGAGACTCACTATTAACCTCCCTTGGGTGTGTTGATATAACCTGCTTAATTGTTTCCCCCACAGTTCAAAAAACATGAACTTATTGATATCATTGGCAATGGGAGAAATTTAGGGCATTTGGGCACAGAAATATTTTAGGGCATTTGGGCACGGCAATTTTGCATGCACTTTTTATTCAGTCTTTTGCACATCATTGACTGTATGAACAACAACCTAGTAGAAAAGAACCGTAGAATATCAGTTTGGGATATTACAATTTCACCTTCCCATATCAGTAGACTTTGCGTCAATACACATTACTGATGTAAACATTGATATTTGAAAACAATGAAATGTTCAAAATATTTATTATATTGCAGCTATGGTTGGATTAGTTTAATTTGCAATTAAGTGCTGAACAAGATAATTCAATTCTCTCTTAAAATTGAAAAATTAAGAAACTATTTTGTGAGGATTGTGTTTTATGTTTGTCTGAAGAAACTCTTCCCTTGTTCATTAAATTCCTGTTGATATCTAAGAGAATTCCCTTAGACAAAGCTTAACACGGATGGCAGAAAAAGAATGCAATACAAATAAGGGAACACAAACATTAACAGAGTTATTGAGCATATAATACCTTCTTTGCCATCTCCAAAGCCTTCAAATAATGTTCATTGTGAGGGTCCTGTAATGACACAAAACATGTTCATAGTAATTCATATCCACTTACATTATGAATAAATTATCCACAGTTATGACTTATGCCCATTAAGCTTGTGCACTTTAGCTATTTTTAACACATTTAAACTTACTGGTAAAATAGACCATATTTTGCAAAGCAGATACCACATTTTCACAAGTAGGAGTAAGTACTGTCAAACATTGATTTGTAAGATACATGCTACCATGAAGTAACTGTAGGATTAGAATGCTACCATGACTTGAAGAAACATACTTCCCTAAGGTAGGATTATCAAGGCTAAGGAGTGGGGGCTCAAGGTGAAGTTTGAAGAGTAAGCATTGATAATACAAAGGGTTGTAGTATACTGTATGGAATAAAATGGAAATGGGAAAGGGATAAGGGAAAGAAAGCAGATGGAGGAAGAGGGAAATGAGGAAATAAAATGATGTGACTACTGCCTATCAAACTAAGGGCTAATAGAGTCATGAGATATTGCAAAACGAATGAATTGGTTTGTCAACATCAACAAATTTGAGGTAAGCTAGAAGGTAGAAAGAACTAATTTGAAACCTTTAACCTACTTAAATGAAGAGTCTAGTTTGATACCTTCATCATTTAATTGTGTGCCTAAGATAAAGAGAACTTATTTGATGCATTTAACCTTAAGGTGTTTGCTGGAAACTATGATGTGGAAACGAGTCTTGGAGAGCTTCATTTGCCACATGTCAATCTAACATAAAAGTGCTGTTTTTATAGGTGAATTATTTTCCAGTCGGCAACTAGATATGCTGGAAAGAAAATAAATGCATAAATAAAATGGCAAATAAGACGAGGGATATGTTCCTCACATTGCTTTGCTCCTAGATTATAAGTTTTCATTACTAGGCCTTCACATTAGAATGAAAGCAAGAAATTTAAACAACTCATTAATAACAAATGAAGAGCATAAAAAATAACCATACTACAAAGCACCAATACCCCACTTCATTAATCTTCAAGCATGATATACAAGGAAGCTCAACATCATCAATTCTGAGCTCCTACAATCTCCTTCACTTCATCACTTCTCAATCTCTAACACCCAACTACAAAATGGGATGGAGAGAAAGCTCATTTATATCAAGGGTTCTACATCTCTCTCACAATAAAATACAAGATTCTCTAACTAAATCCATGAAAATTAAAGAAATAATATAATAATGGAGTAGTCATGCCTTATCCCTTCAAGATTGAGAAGTCAAATGGCCTCCATTCTCTCCAAGAGAGAGTGCATCACTAAAAATAGCCTTTGACCATGTCAAGAAAATAAGATGTCCACTTTCAAATGTGCCTTCCAAGATGCATGTATGAAAACAAAATAAAATATTCTTCACATAGAAGAATGTGTGCCATGGTCGACCTAGAAGAGTTCACCAAATGCGCCCTCCAAGGTGCATGCAACCATAAAATAATATAATACTCCCTGTTACCCCCCAAGCTGCACTTGGATAGACTTGCAGTTGAGCCGCCTAGAGATTGAACATTTACTGGTTCAAGTTCAAAAGTCCAACCAGGCCTTTTTAGCCTAGTTTTCTTTCAAGCATGTTCCATAACCCCATGGGGGAGTTGTAATAAAATAATGTAGCATGATGACTTTTGTAAAAGGCTTGGCCTACTAAGACTTGGTCACTAGTCCAAATATTTTAGAGTGTTTTTTACTTGTTAATTACATCTTGTTTTTTAGCGATTTATAATTTTCGAGTCGTCTCTCTCACTCAATCCTCCAAAGCTGGAGTAATTGTCTTGGTGGTGGGCCTTGGTGGGTTATTAAAGGCTAGTGTCTGATGTATATTACCATACTAGTGATTGTTCTAGTGTCTTATGGACATGTGTTAAGGCCCACTTAGGTTTTTTTTTTTTCTATCAATAAAAAATTTCCCACAAAAACGGGATATTTTAATTGTAAAAGCTGAATAAATCATAAAAGTGGTACTAGGAGGCATAATATGCCATGGGGGTGCTAGTTTTCTAACTCAAAGCACCCACTTTGCCTATGTACCCACTTTGAGAGTGAAATTATTGATTTTTAATCATTAATTTCATTTTCTCTTGAAAAAATGAATAAAAAGCCAAATAAATGGGAAAAGACAGCATCCTACAAATCAGGGAAACATGTCGGGGACATGTCTCAGTTAGCTTTCATTCCTCTTGAGTGATGTCAATGTGATTGTTAGTTGATGATGATTTAACTCCGGATCAAGCTCGGTGGTTGAGATCTCCAAAGAGAGGTGGCGCATTTCTTCATGAGGGAGGGTGCATCTCTTAAGAGGGGGCACACTTTTGGAGCAGATGTGGCAACTTTAAAGAGGGGGCGACCTACCACTTGAGAGGTGGAGCTCCCTCTTGTCGTTAACTCCAAAATACCCCACTTCATCCTCCTCAAACCTCTCCCTACATGTGGCAATGCGCCCTCTTGGCCCAATTAGCCCTCCTTTTCTATAAAAGCAAGTGTGTCCCTCTCCTTTGAAACTAGGTGGAGCTTTGGGAGAAAACTCTTGAGGATTGTAATCATACTATCATTTCATTTAGAATAAAAGGTTTTAGAGGTCACAAATGGCGTAACACTCTTCATGTGTGGATGTTGATTGTCAAATGTGCTTATGTTGTATAATCTTTCTTGTAGTTTTTGCATTTGTAATTGGTTAAATTTTTGCCTTTGAAAGGGAGCTATCTCCCAGTGGGATAAGATTAGAAAAGTTAGGTTGCTTCATAATCTTATTGTTCATTTATAGTAGACCTATTTGAATTGCATGTCTATTTCGGTTAATTCTCATGCTTTACAAGCTTCTATTGTAGGTGGCACCAAGCTATTTAACCATACTTTTTGCAAGAATTTCTAAGTTTGCAAGTTATCTCACTTGGAGAAGGGGTTGAGCGAATAAGCATCTTCCTCATCTTCAATACTTTACAGAAGAACATAGTCCCTCTGTGTTCCACCAAAGAAGACTCCATTGGCCAAGATTTACAAGGGATCAAACCACATTTTCTCTCTCCTTATCAAAAATGTAAAAATTTCTTTGGTTACTCTCAAGAATACAACTCAGGTCTATCTTTAAAATTTGATCCGTAAGTAGATCTAGTTTGCAATTGCATAAATCTTAGATCTTAGTTTGATAGTGAAAGATCTGAATGTTTAAGCTAGATCTAGCATAGAAAGGTTCATTTTTTGCAAGTCAATTTCATAACAAATCTAAAAGCTTGAAAGAGGAGTTTTTTTATTTTGTGCTTTAGATTCATATTTGGCATCTTTAATGCCTTTTAGATGGCTGTGTTTTGTCTTTTGTTGAACAGGTAGAAGGAATTAACGGCAAATTTTTGAAGATCTGGGCCATCCGAGAGACCCACTTCTCTCTTCTACCTTTTTTTAAAAGACAATTATCTTCAACTAAATTATAAGTTTGTTGGTCCTATTTTATAAAGGACCACAAACACTTCTAAATTGTAAAAAAACATAATAAAAATCAGTGGGCTACCCAGTGCCCACTCTCCATCCCCCCTAGGGGGATGTGTGTCATTTTCGTGGTGTGCAATTTTTTACTTTCTTACTTTTTGCTTTCAATTACTAACCCAAGTACTTACAATTTCTTAGTTTAGAGTACATCAGTTTCATTTTTTTATTTCGTTCCTTTATTGCTTAAATGGTAATGAACTTTGACTTTGCATCCGCCAATATGCTCTTGTGACCATTGCAAACTCGCCTAATCTTTGGTTAACAATCAGAAAAGGGATACTTAGTGGCTAGTTAATTAGGAAAATCCAATTAAATTGTTATTGTCGAAGTGAGAGCCTATATTGAACTTGGTGAGAAGTCAAGGAGAACTCATTAATAAGATTCGTTCTCTCCCCATTGGACATCCGGCACTGTTTCTGTATACTTGCTTTGAGAATAACCTTTTAGTCGGCCAAACCAAGAATAAACCCACTTTAAGCAACTCACCTATAATCATCTAAAACTGTCAAGAGCACAAGCAAAACTTCCTTTCAGCATTCATTTTATCTTTATGAACTTGTTGTAATATGCCAATGTAATGGATTCTGCCTATTGTTTGTATTTCCTTCCTTCTTTTCCGTAGATGTTGGTTTATTTGGATTATTGGTTCTTGGAAGTGTTATAATGTGACAGTTTGTTTATTCAAATATTAATTGCATGCCATAAATCATCATCATAAATCCAATGATATAGAGTGTGTGAACCCCGGTGGAAAATATAGAGTTATATATTCAAATCTGGTAATAGAAATAACTTAAAAGCAGTCAACGCTAATCATTATCAGAAGTGGAACATTGCTGACCTTAAACAGTGATACTAATGTACTATTGGTGACTGTAGCGGCTTGTAAATAACACACAGAATTGTGTATGCACTTCCACGAAAGAGTGCTTCCTCAGATAAGTGTCCAACAAGAAGAGGCATGCCAACATGAACAACTCACGCCCAACTTGGTGAATGCAGGCCCTAAAAGATGATCATGACTTCTTGAAAGATGGATCGATACCTCCAGTCTATGATTTACAGGCAAAAGGCTAACACGCTGCCTATAGGAAAAGACGCTGCAATACACAATAGGTTGTTGCATTCTTTGACTGGAACTTGACTGTTAAATATGCCCATGACTCCAATAGATGTATACCCAGCAGAAAAAAGGGAAGTCACTGTCCAACCCATTGAAGAATGTGCCCTTCCTCAATGCTCAGTGTACCAATAGTAGATACGTCCTCTGTGTTCTTCTTTGTGTGAAACACAGCCCCTATGATCTCAACAATTGCCAACACATTTTTTGGGAGGATCTTTGCAGCTTTAATGGTGAATCTAACCTCTAGCCTAATGCCCACGACTTCTTCGAGAGGGTTCTCCACTGCCAATTAATACACCTATCCCTAAACTCTTTCTCAATACATTCTATTTGGAATGTTGTTTTCAGCTTCCAGTGTGTATCAATCCCCAATATCAAAGCATTCTCTTGTATTCAGACTTCCAAGGGGAATACGTCTCTTTTAAGCCAGAGATTCTTCATGTTGCCGCCTTTCACACACCAAGGGGGAATGTGGCAGAAATCTCCAAGCCACTCGGTGTGTCCTTGGGGGCAAGTCTCAAGTCAAGGCTGTCACCTTGTTCTTGACTCCTCCGTTTAGGCCAACTCCTAACGAAGCCAAGGGGGGTTGTAATGTCCTCTTCTACTTTAGCACCAAAACACCCGCTAATCTATTTGATTCCCATAGGTTCGAGCGGGTATATCCTGAAAAGGGAATTGATTGAGGACATTTGATACTTAGAGCAGAACATAGAATTCATTCAGTATTAAGTCATCATTATGGTAAAGAAAGCCTTATTTCTTTAGGCTTAAAGTCAACATGAAATTAGAATTGCATGCATGAAAAAGTGACGCGTAAACCCTAAAAATGACATGCAAACCCTAAAATACATGCTAAGCTATTTAAGAAGGGTTACTGAACCAAAGAAGGCATCCACGATTATTATTGTTGAGTTTGGTTTCTAGAGCGGTAACAGCAACAGTTGGGGTTGGAGATGGAGGTCTTCAGCTAATAAAGGGTTTCGATAATGAAATCTATCTGCCCTAATCACTTCAGGGTAGACCATCCAGGTCTATCATCAGAATTCATTATATTCATCCATATTCAATGATCCAGTACACAGAGAAGATTTATTTGCAGGTTCATGTTTTGCAGCTGGGGGAATAGCTAGAAATCCTCAGAAGAATTTGCTGGGTCCCTAAAGCTCAATTTTCCCTCTGCATGTTAGCTTCATCTTTCTCAGCAGGCTCACTACACTGCATTAGGTGATTATCAATTCCTTGTTTGCATATTCGGAGTTGTTACCTGCAAAAACGTGAGAGAAGGGGATGTAAGCACCTGAGAGGCAGATCAATTCGCTAGGTGCCTTAGAGGAGGCAAAAGCTCTGCATGTGACAGCCAGTATCTCCGGCAGGTATACACCATCATCCCAATAAAGTTTCTGCACCGACGGACTTCTCCTCCTTCAAAAACTTCAACATCATTCAGAAAGGGGCACACTTGTAGCTAGGCGTCAAACAGAGGAGAATAGTACTATCTTTCTGACACACATTGCATGCATCATATCTATGGAGTGATATCAGCTTATTTATCAGTGGTATGTGTGTATCTCCTTCTAAGGATGTTTTAAGGGCAACCATATAAACATCTTCAGCTTCAACCCATAAGCATCCATGTAGTTCCATACTGATTCAATGTGGTCTTCAATGGAAATTGTTGACAAACCACTAAATCTTGGAAGCTTATCAAAGTACTTCTCAAGTAAATCATGAGGAGCACCATGGATCATTGAAAAATCGAAAGGAGAAGGCCTAGCTCGGCTTCCAAACTGCCTAGGTCCCACGGGAGGATAGTTTTGAGCCATTGCAAAGTTCGCTCTGGGAGGACTACTCGGAGGAGTGGAAGGGTTCGAGCTGTTCGTTGGGGAATTGGGTTGAGTAGGACCGAAACTTGATTGAAAAGCTTCAGGAGAGTTACTTAAGATTTGCTGAGGTGAGTTACTCCCCCTCCAATAAAAGCTCGAGGATTGATCTTTAATATTTTTATTGCGATTCCGAACGTACATTAATGAATTTTCAGGAATGTTTCGACTTCGAAGGTTAAACTCGTGGATAGGTCCCTTAGGGGAGTCACGTTGTGGAGTCGCCAAGTGAACGAACTGTCGTGTTCACCAAAATAAAGTGTCGTGAGAGAGATAGAAAAAATACAGTGATCGTTTTAAGTTAAGTAATTGAAATGCGATCACTGGGTTTAAGCCCAGATGTGATATGAATGATTGCAAAGGTAAACGCATTCACAGACACCGGAGGTATTAAAAATGAACCAAGGTAAGCTTCTACCTCCCTGACAACGGCGCCAAAAATGTTATCACAAATCTTGTAGATGCCCTGTGAGACGATGCTATTCAAGACAGCAAAGGAAAGGCAACTAAAGTTGTGACCTACGATATCCAAGACTTCTGAAGGAACTCGGATGTCACACCACTCAAGGATACCGACACTTTGGACCCAATCAGACTAAGCCCAGGGGCGTCCCTAAGACCAAGAAACCCTAAAATTATGGATACGGAATAGACAGACGAGGGAAACTTGGTTGAATCTCTTAGTTAACTGATTAATTATGATTTGAAACGAAAACTGAGAGATTCGGAGCATCCAAGTAAAAAGCCCTAAATTTTTCCCTATAGTTTATGCAGGAAAATTGGGATCTAGGGAAAATAGGTGAAATTAAGCAAAGATGGACACTCGGAATGATTGTTGGGTGCTAGATAGCCGATTGGAGAAGAAACTAACAATACCCACTTTGCGGTTTGCTGAAAAAGACCACTTTCCCCAAGGGGGGCATTTTTCCCTAATAGTTGGTCAGTGCTTTAGATGGGTAAATGGTGTCCGATCAAGCCGAAACTTTAAATCTAGGGGCTTGATGTTAAAGTACAAGTGGGTTTTTAATTTCGTATCTCGCCACAAACTAGAACTTATAGATCTTAGAAACGAGGGTTTTAACTTTTATGGAATGATGAGCAATGCATGTGCAGAAAATAAAAGAAGAGAAACTCACCTGGGAGACGTACCTGGAATCTGTAGATGGATTGAGAAATGATGAAGAATGTCAATCTCCTGTCAAAATGAACTTCCCCGAGCTAGATCTTGGTGTAGCTATGTCCCAGTCAATCACCCTTGCGCCTCCTTCAACCTACCAAATCAAAGAAACATCAACCAATCAGACAAACGAATGAGAACTGCAAAATACGGAAAGGAAAAGAGAATAAAAAGTCATAAAGACAAATATACTCCCTGAACCAAACACCCAAGAGCTGGGACGAAGGTGAGCTTCCCCACAAAGTCGCCCTCTCTCCTAGCGCGCCTCCTTCAACCTGCAGATGAAATGGGTAAAGAAAAAAGAGCAAGATCTATCCCGAATAAAACTCAGTATGGAAGAACAACAGTGCCAATCATCAAATCAGAACATTCACAAGATACATAGATCAATAATCCCAAGCAAAAATCTCTTTATTGATATTCCAGTGCCAAAGCTCATGAATTACAATGGGGGGTCACCTCTCTTAAATAGTTTGAGAGAGACATAAATCATAACTAACTTTATCATCCAACGGTTGAGATTAAAAGATCATCAATGGTGGAGATCAATACATAACTTATTCACATGGATCAAGTGACTAAGTCAACCAAAGGGGGCGCACTTTGCTCAAGGACGCCTATCCTAAGTCAAACTCAAAATATAACATAAGTGTGATACATCAATACACTGAGGGGGTCACTTACGGGCTTAATTCACCCTATGCCCCTTTACAACTTCAAAACATAAGATATAATCATGAAATACATCAATAGCCAATTAGAGGGGGCGCCCCATGGGGGGTTTTTCCTCATTGGCCGAGCCATATCTAAATAATCTTGACATCTACTGACTGAAAGCTGCTGAAGGACTATCCGGGATGCTGAGAAACATCATCTATCAAAGTTCCACACCATTTCCTTGATCCAGGAGGCCAAATCGATTTTTTCAATGAATTTCTAGTTCATTTTCTGCTGGTATAATCCTTGACAACTGATAAATCCATCATAACTCACTCCAGGCTGAGAATTGGGGCAAACTGACTGCTCTGGATGATCTGGAGACATAGAAGAATGGTATAAGTGACTACTCATAACCCCTAGAACGGTGCTCTGCTCTAGGAGAACCAAACATACTGCAATCTGAATAAAAAATAGGTCATCTGGCCAATAATTAAGTGATAATAATCACTTTTCGGGAGAACCAGGGCCAAACTCTGAAAACTGAAATTGCAGTATTGGTCCTGGGCATGTTTCAAACAAATATAGACCATGTTGTTATTCTGAGTCATTGCCTTGGGAAATGTGATTGACTCGGTCAACTGAGTTGACCAGGTCAAAGTACCCAAAATCAAGGTGAGATACTGTACTAGTATGATCCTGCAACATTCCAAGGTAAGCCATGCTCCAATGGTGTATATCAGAACCCAACTTAAATCAGTTATTCATAATCATAGTGACCAAACATAATAATAATAATAAAATATACCTCTGCTTCTGAAAGATCTTAGAGTCTTTTGGAAGTCTGCTTGCTCATGCCATACTTACAAGGTGTAACCAATTATGATATAGATGGGTGGTGATGGAAGATCTAGGCTAAGGCAAGGGACATGACTTTGACTGACTTTCACTTAGTGATCTATCCGGATTCCGACTGACAACTAATAAACTCTAGCAAGGTGACACATGTATGACATATAGCAATAGGGGATGGAGGTGTCTCACAGATGGGTGAAGTACTTGGGTATGCTTCCCTTCAGACTCTAGCAAGTTTTCCTTTGCAACTTTATTGCAAATATAGGTCAACCTTCAAAGGCAGGTGCCCTAGATGCCTTCTGGGCTCCAGTACTAACAAAGACCCAGTCTTTCCTGACTAATCTCACCCTGTGGCCCTATGGGGACCATTGAGACGAACACCATACAAGGAGTGAGTGCTCATCCTTTGATTATTAACCTTTCAATGACTTTCATAACGTTTATAAGATAGTAGCTAGCCTACAAGAGCAAATGCCCTAGAAATCCTTCTGGGCTCCAGTAAATGACTAGGCTACCCGCTGCCCGCGAGCAGTCCATAGCCCCAACAGGTTCCCTTTTCCCTGATGCCCCTATAGAAGGAAAACCAAGCCTTACATTATACAAGGAATGGGTGCTCAATCTCTTGGCCACTGACTACCTTTTCAACATTTTATATTCTTGCATCCTTTAGATATAGCTTTTATGTGTTCCGATGCTTTAGTGTTTAACAACACTGTTATGGTGGAGCACTTGTTTTGAGTACTTAAGGATGACAACCCTGTGCACCTAGCCACACTAGCCAAGACACATACTTCATAGCCCGAGACACATAACAACATGGAGTCTGTCACACATAGTAGTCAGAATGGGGAAAGGTCTTCAATCTCACAAGTCTCTACCCATCATAGTCATGGGGTAGAAGCAAATATGGATGAACTGGATGGATGGATAGAGATGTAATGGAACCAACCTAGCACTCAGGGTTACATTTGTTTTAGCATGACATGGGCAACAGTCTTCACATTGGATTCCTTGTTCAATCATAACAAAGGTTAGAGCAATAAAGAACATATAGCATAGGTCACTGTGATCATCCTAACATGACAAGTACAGGTATCTGAGATACATCACAGAGCAACAACTAAACCAAGGAAATATACCTTATCTCATCATGTATACCTGTCTCCAACTGATAAGCCCCTGGTTGTGTGTGTACCAACTCCTGATCTGTTGCTCTACTGAAATGAACTAGATCATCACCAAAATCACCTCAATGGACTCTTGGGTCTCAGTCCTAGCAAGGAAAACATCAAGAACAAGGCTCTAAAGTGAAATGAAGTTGTAGAGATCCATGCTGATACCCCATGTAAAAGTAGCCCGGAATAGAAAGAGACAAGTCAACATGCTGCATCATGGAAGCCTGGATGCAAAAATGTATATGTGATAACAGGTCTCACTTAAAAGGTATTTAATAATTAAAGTTAATTATTATTAAATAAGAGTGCATTAAGTGAGAATCCTAGATTTTGTAAAAACCATCTCAGCCATAAGATTTAGTTGGTTAGATGAGGTAGTTAAAGAATTTAAAGTAGAAAATTAGGGTTTAAGAACAAATTAGACACCATCCATCAATGAGGAGAGAGAGAAGAGATTGAGACTGAAGGAGAGGGAGAGAGAATACCCTTAGCACGTTTCCCAATACAAGCAGTAGCATTAATTGCAGAAGTGCAGCCTCATTTAATGCACCTGTCAGTCTGTACCGCACACATGTGAAGGCACAAAAATTGAGGTAAAAGGTACAGAAGTCTGAGATGTCTGTACAACATTTATTGTAGGTTGGGCATGAATCCTGAGGCAGCAGAAAAGTACAGAAAGTACAGTTCGTACAGTCCACACGTGTGGAAGAATCCGTACAGTTCGTACTCGCACGTGTGAAGGTAGAGCAGGCCGTATAGTACTGTTGGCACGATTTTCAAGGTAATTTGTTGTAGAAGAGTTTTTAGGAATTTTGCCTGTAAGGGTCAGAAGAATAATTTTTCTGTGTTGTTGGGAAATTTTCTGAGTTTCTCCTTTTAATGATAATTTCTTCTTTCTAGGGTTTTCCCCAGGAGTTGGAGTTTTTCTTGATTAGTATTCAAAGTCACCGCATTCGCCGATTTTCCAACTTGGAAATCGAAAAACGTCGAATTTTATGGGAGGGCGAATTTAATCCATTAAGTTCGCTGATTTCCATCTTTTACATTTCACACAGCCCAAGCGAAACTTTATAGCCACCCTGCAACAGATAAATCGACCTACGTTGTGAGAGAAATTAAAAATCTAGCGGCTTCGTCCGACGCCCTTACACCGGAACTGCAACAAAGCCTACAACTGGTTCGTGGGCTCCTGGCATACCATTTTGACAGTCATTATTTAAATCGAAGTGTAGCTACGTTTATCAAGAAAATCGTCTCCATTGTTTTTTCCGGGCAAATTAGATTCAATTGTTTTATTAATGTTAGGTTAATTTATTTTATTGTTTATAGCTTGATATAATTTACTGTTTACATTAAAATTTATGTAAACGCTTTTTTTGTGAGGTTCGTTATAATAATATGATATTCTTAAAGTTATTATTATTACTATTGTTGATATTAAAAGATCTAATTAATTTTACTATTTATGTTAACTTTATCACTCATATATATAATATGTTAATTTTAATTCTAAGATTAGGCTAACACCATAACTAATATTAATACTAGGATTATTAAAACTAATACTAATATTAATAGCATAACTAGAACTAATACTAAATACTAACGCTAAAAAATTTCATGTATATATAATTTTTTAATTTTATACTCTGGAATTTAATGCCAAATTTTATCATCAAAATTTTTATTGCCAATTTTTTGACGAATTTCAAAGTCGTCGGACTCGAACACGAATTCGAACCAGGTGACTTAGTCTGTATTTAAAATCTCTGTGTATTCATGTCTGGAAATTTTACTTCAGTCTTGGAAAGTTCTTGATCTTGGTGAATTATATTTCAAATTAAGATGTAATTTTTAATCATAAACCCTAGTTACATCAAGTGTTCGACATAATGTGAATGGAAAATTTCATATCGAGTCATTGAATTTCTTCATGGTATCAAAGCCAAGTTGAAGTAGTATTCAAGTTTTTGAATCACGGAACAAAATTGTGTTGTCTTTCAGTTTAGAAGATTTGTTGTGAGATATTTTCCAGGTGATGAGCATTCGGTACGAAGATAGGTTGGATGGCATATCCAGCTATCTTCCATGGAAAGTGAGGATTACTACAGTGCTAAAAGAATGGAAGATTTGGGGCTTTGCAAACACCGTGATGACGAAGCCCACTGATAGGGATGAGTTAGCAGAACATGAAGCCTTAGAAGCCAGAGCCCAGAGGGTGATCCTGGATGGGGTGAAAGATCGTCTGATTCCGCATTTGGCAGAGAAAAAGACTGCCAATGACATGTGGGACACCCTGAAGCAGTTGTTCGAGGCAAAGAATGAGAACCGAAAGATGGCCTTGAAAGACAAGTTACACAATGTGAAGATGACAAAAGATGAAAGTGTAACCTCCAACCTGACTCATGTGACTCCGGTCAAAGATGACGTTGCAGCAGTAGGAGAGGCTATGTCAGACTCAGAGTTGGTGAGGATAGCCTTGAAGGGATTCACCAAGAGATGGGAGGGTTTTGTCAAATGTATTGTTGGCAGAGAGAAACTTTCGGACGGGGTCAACCTGTGGGATGATTTCACCCAATAGGAAATTCGAGAAGGAGCTCTGGGTGGGCATGTCAGTGAGGAGGTGGAGCATAATGTAGCCCTTGCAGCAAAGACAAACAAGAAAAAGAAAGACCTCAGTTAGCTCAGGTACTACCATTGTGGGAGGATGGAGCATTATGCCTCGAAGTGTCCTAAGAAAAAGAATGTGAAGACTGAAAGAAATATGGCAACCTCTGCAGCAATAGAAGAATATGCCATGAAGTTTGAGCAAGAATTTTATCTTGTGTCCATTGATTCCAATATAGGAAGTTCATCCTTAGAGAATGCCTAGTTTGTCGACAGTGGTGCAACCAGACATATGACTGGAATATATGACTCTTTTCAGATGATCACAACGTTGGGACCGGGGCATTTCATTCAAACAGATGTTGATAGTCCCTAGATTATTATACAAGGAGTTGGAACTATCAAGTTCCAACTAGACCTTGGAGAGTTCCTGGATATACATGGAGTATCATGTGTACCTGGGATGAGAGTAAGCAAACTCTCGGTTTCATCCTTTGAGGATGAAGGCTATGGGATGATGATCAGGTCTGGCCATGTCTTCCTGTATTGAAGAGATGAACTAGTTGATACCACCATCTTATTGGGAGATCGCAGGACAGAATATATGTCCTGAGACGGCATATTGAGAGATCGCAGGACAGACTATATAAAGTAGCTTATATATAAATATATGATGTTTTGTACTTTATTGTATTGGGTCTCACTTAAAAGATATTTAATAATTAAAGTGAATTATTATTAAATAAGAGTGCATTAAGAGAGAACCCTAGATTTCGTAAAAAGCATCTCAACCATAAGCTTAAGTTGGTTAGATGAGGTAGTTACAGAATTGAAAGTATAAAACTAGGGTTAAAGGACAAATTAGACACCATCCATCAATGAGAGAGGGAAGAGATTGAGACTGAAGGAGAGAGAGAGAGAGAACACCCTTGGTATGTTTCCCAAAGCAAGCAGTAGCATTAATTGCAAAAGTACAGCCTCATTTATTGCACCTGTCAGTCCATACAGCACACATGTGAAGGCACAAAAATTGAGGCAGAAGGTACAGAAGTCTGATAGGTCCGTACAGCATTTATTGCAGGCTAAGCACGAATCCCGACGCAACAAAAAAGTATAGAGAGTACAGTCCGTACAATCCACACATGTGGCGGAATCTGCACAGTCCGTACTCACACATGTGAAGATACAACAGGTCGTACAGTACTGTTGGCACGATTTTCAAGGTAATTTGTTGTAGAAGAGCTTTGGGGAATATTGCCTGTAAGGGTCAAAAGAATAATATTTGTGTTCTTGGGAAAAATTTTGAGTTTCTCCTTTTAATGATAATTTCTTCTTTCTAGGGTTTTCCCCAGGAATTGGGGTTTTGCTCGGTCTGTTGACCAAAATCTATGTGTATTCATGTGTGAAAGATTTGCTTCAGTCTTGGAAAGTTCTTGATCTTAGTGATTTATATTTCAAATTAAGATGTAATTTTTAATCATAAACCCTAGTTAGATCAAGTGTTTGACATAATGTGTAAATGGGAAATTTCATATTAAGTCATTAAATTTCTTCAGGGAGAGTGAGAGAGAGAGAGTCTCCTCCATAGAGTCGCCCTCCACCAAGACGTCCCTCCATAAAGTAAAAATAACACAAAAATATGTCGAAATATAGATGCTAAACTTTCAGTGCCCAAAGAGACTAAGAAACACAAGAATCATGAACGCCCCACAGAATTCCAAGAGATGCCAAAAATATTTTCTATTATCTTCAGTACAAGAGCCAAATTCCCGATGGGATTCAATGGGGGGATCGGAACTCTTAAATAGATCGAGAGTGTGTCCACATAATAACAAATATCCATCCAATGATTGAGATTAAAACATCATCAACGGTGGGTGCATTGGATTTATGATTTTACATAAAATTTTGTATATCATGCTTAGGATAGAATAAATAAGCTCCTTAGAATGAGCATTTACTTTTCGCAATTTCTTTTTAGTTATCTCTTTTCAATACTTAGAACTAATAGTTTTGTTCGTTAATTAGTTTTCTTTTTTGTTCATTTTCAAGTAATGCAACCGGTATTGCATTGCCAATGGATTTTACAAGAACATGTGCTACTAAAGGGTTTGCTTGTCAAGATGTGAATGTTTTTACAAGTATCAGATTACAGATTATGGAGTCTCGCATGCTCTCCTTTCGTAAATATCAAGCACACATCCCTAAGTAGGAGCCAGCTTTTACCCCCGAGTTGCATTTGGACAGACTTGCGATTGAGCCACCTAGATATTGAACATTTACTGGTTCAAGTTCAGAAGTTCAAAAGTCCAGCCAGGCCTTTTTGGCCCAGTTTTCTTTCATGCATGTTCCATATCCCCATGGGGGAGTTGTAATAAAATAAAGTAGCATGACGACTTTTGTAAAAGGTTTGGCCTTCTAAGATTTGGTCACTAGTCCAATTACTCTAGAATGTTTTTTTTACTTGTTAATAATATCTTGTTTTTTAGTGATTTATAATTTTCGAGTTTTTTTCACTCAATCCTCCAAAGGTCATGGTGGTTAGGCCTTGGTGGGTTATAAAAGCCTAATGTCTGATGTATATTACCATGATAGTCATTGTTCTAGAGTCTTATG
Organism: Pseudotsuga menziesii; assembly: GCA_001517045.1. NCBI lineage: Eukaryota > Viridiplantae > Streptophyta > Pinopsida > Pinales > Pinaceae > Pseudotsuga > Pseudotsuga menziesii. The sequence goes on from LPNX010210584.1 coordinate 32,309, forward strand.
GACATGCGTTAAGTCTCCCTTAGGTTTTTCTTATTTTTCCGTCAATAAAAAAAATTCCACAAAAACAGTGTAGTTTAGTTGTAAAAGTTGAATAAGTCAAAAAAGTGGTACTAGGAGGCATAATATGCCATGTGGGTGCTCATTTTCTAACTTGGAGTACCCAATTTGAGTGAAATTAGGGATTTTTATTCACTTAATTTCAATTTCTCTTGAAAAAGTGAATAAAAAGCCAAATAAATGGGAAAAACCAGCATCCCGTAAATCAGGGAAACATGTCGGGGACATGTTTTAGTTGGATTTCAGTCCTCTTGAGTGGTGGCAACATGATTGTCAGTTGATGATGAGTTAACTCAGTATCAAGCTCAGTGGTTGATATCTCCAAAGAGATGTGCTGCATTTCATCATGAAGGAGGATGCATCTCTTGAGAGGGGGCACACTTTTGGAGCAAATGTGGTGACTTTAGAGAGGTAGCACCTCCCTCTTGCTGTTAACTCCAAGATTCTCCCACTTCATCCTTAGCTCACTCGAACCTCTCTATACATGTGGCAATGCGCCCTCTTGGCCCAATTCGCCCTCCTTTTCTATAAAAGCAAGTGCGACCCTCTCCTTTGAAATCAGTTGGAACTTTGGGAAAAAACTCTTGAGGACTGTAATCGTTGTACTATCATTTCTTTTGGAATAAAAGACTTTGAAGGTCACAAATGGTGTAATGCTTTTCATGTGTGGATGTTCATTGTCAAATGTGCTTATGAGGTATAATATTTCTTGTAGTTTTTGCATTTGTAATTGGCTAAATTTGGCCTTTGAAAGAGAGCTATCTCTCAGTAGGATAAGATTAGAAAAGCTAGGTTGCTTTATAATCTTATTGTTCATTTACAGTAGATCTCTTTGAATTGCATGTCTATTTCAGTTAATTCTCATGCTTTCCAAGCTTTTATTGTAGGTGGCACCATGCTATTTAACCAAAGTCTTTGCAAGAATTTCTAAGTTTGCAGGTTATCTCACTTGGAGGAGGGGTTGAGCGAGTAAGCATATTCCTTATCTGCAAGACTTTATGGAAGGACAAAGTCCCTCTGTCTTCCACCAAAGAAGACGCTGTTGCCTGAGATTTCCAAGGGATCTAGCCACTTTTTCTTCCTCAAAAATTTAAAATTTTCTTTGGTTACTCCCAAGAATACATCTTAGGTCGATCTTTTAAAAGTTGATTCATAAGTAGATCTAGTTTGTATTTGCATAAAGTGTAGATCTTAGCTTGATGGTGAAAGATCTCAATTTTTAAGATAGATCTAGCATTAAAAGCTTCATTTTTTGCAAGTCAATTTTATAACAAATCTAAAGGCCTCAAAGAGGAGTTTTTTTTTTGTTCTTTTGATTCATATTTGGTATCTTTAGTGCCTTTTAGGTGAGTGTTTAGTGTCTTTTGTGGAACAGGTAGAAGGAGGTTATGGCGAATTTTTTAAGATCTGGGCCATCCGGGACCCCCTTCTCACTTCTACCTTCATCACATCTAGGATTAAATTATTAACACTCTAAAATTTAGAGAGACCCTAAGTTGGTGAGTTCCCAATGTCCCATTCCATGAAATACACTAAGTGTTAATTAAATGCCTCAATTGCTAAGCCACAAACCATCAAAACAAGCCATCCTTGTCAAGAAGGGAAGACCACTAAATCATCAAGATACCACCTGCTAGGAGCATGCCATCTATCCATCAAAATGCCATGAGGATACCTCATCCAACATCTACCAGCAGCAACAACAGCATCAAATCAAAAGAAAGCAGCGTCTCTGAGCTAAAGCTCAGATGTACCCCATTCCATCAAATGAATCACCCTACAAGATCAATCTTTGTGATCAAAATCACAAGTGTGACCCACAAACAATATGAGGGGTAACAAGGTGTAACAGGCAGTATCAGCTATTCTGGAAGGATTGCATGTCTCAAACTCACAAAACAATTTGAGCAGTACCTAAGCCAAAGTATGGAGCACTTCTCTATTGGACTTCAATCTCAGAGTCTTGAACTCTGGAGCTGATACCAGGGCCCATAACCAACAGCAGTCAACAGATTTTGAATGGGTGAACCAAATGGGAAGTAAAATTCAGCTCTCCTAGTGGTAGATTCTCGCCATTTATTATCTTATGCATTATGTCATGAAATAATTCAAACTGAAATTTACAAATAAGTACTACAAGCAAATATTATGTTGTTGACCTCCCTGAATGATCAAATCAATCAAAATAAAAGTGCATGTATCTATTGAAACTTTATGAGAAATGATACTGGAGGAAGGCCCCTGTACAATCCTGAATCCATTGATAAAACCATCTATTTAGGGTATCTTTAAAGATAAATGCCTAACCTCATCTACAGCTTTTTGATAACACTCTTCAGCTTTCTTTAAGTTCTCATTCACCTTCCCCATGTCAGAGAAAAGAAAGCTCTGAGATGTAAGAGCATTTCCCAAACACCATAAAGCATAATGCTTTTTTGGATTAATTTTTAGAGCTTCCTCAAACTTGGACACAGCATCTACAAACAAACAAACCAAAAATAAAATCAGGAATGATGCAGGTTACAAGTCTCAATTTCATTACATCACAACTAACTATGCAGACTACACATAAAATTGTTCTGGAATATTTCACCCTAAAAAACTACCAGCAATTGTCAAGATAGAAAACTTTTCTTTCATCTTCACAAAATGTATCAAATATTAACTTCAAAAGTTCAAAGAATAAGACAAAATATAGCAATAAATTCAGATTAAATATAGCATATAAAGATAGCCAACAACGCAATGGTGTCTATAAGAACTGCTATAGCTTCCTGAATGCATGTTTCAGATGACATAATTCATTCAAAAATGCAAACTGCCTGCAGCAAGCATAAAATTTTACAGGTGTGATGCCGTAAGGGTAGGACCTGTATTCTCTCAATGGGCATTTGGTGGTTGCCAGATCTTTCATCCTAGGATGAATCCACCCAACACTACTATCAGGAATTCCTAAGGGTGTTTGGAGGAGATTTGGAAAATTCCTCAGTCGCCATGATGAACACTAAATATATTTTAGTGCAATCCTATTATTATCAATAACTACTTTTAGCTCCAGCAAAGACTGTTTTTAATATAGATTAGGATAGCCTTGTTTAGGCTAGAAATGCTAAAGATCTAATTTATCTTCAGGGACGAATTATGGATTGCTTCTGTATTATAAATATATGTCATTATGCAATAAAAACACATTAAAAGAGAGGGATTTCAGATCTCTCGGAGTCAGTGGGTATCTCGATGGACCATCTTCCTTAGGTTAGATACTCACTAGATGCACTTAGTCACCTCCTACCATCTAGACAAGAGTTGAACAGTATCATCTAGGACAACATCTACAAACAATTTATTCAGGCCATTTGGATGACATCTACAAACAGTTTATTCAAGGCGGGTTACAGTCAAAGATGGCCTTCTACGTTGAGCATTTCATGGAGATGAAGGATGGATTTACCATCCAACCCTCATACACATGCCGACATTGGGTGTATTCCCTTCGCATTCACCTAGGCTAGCTTTAAGTGGGCTCAAAGACTCCAGGTTGAGACGGACCACCAGAGTGACCAATCATACAAGATTTGTCAGTTGTGCCATCTTTCGTAGGTCGAGATGGAGGAGCATTTCATCTCTGATTCATGAGCGATTCCATTGTCTGATTAGAGCACCCCAAAACCTCTCCAATTTCTCTAGGTACCCCGACCAAAGATGCTTATTAGCCTAAACGTGCAGGAGGCATTAAAACTCCGCTCCCATACTTTTCAGCCTCCTCCTAGACCAGATTCTACCTAGATGATTACTTCATTATTAATGGTGCTCCCATCAAATAGGGCACCAAGAAAAAATGGATAGCAGCATGGTATCCAACTCTAGGTCTACATGGAGCAGAGGGACCATCCCCTCGCCCCAGAGACCTCAGTGGCATTGCTAGACCAGATCCATTAACAATAGGCAAATGAGAACACCTAGGAGGTTGGTGATCCCTTGCACACAACAACCCAATGGGCGGTCTAGACCTTCCCTCGAATCTTCTTCAGGGAAAAATTCCATATTAAGTTTTCTCCATTTGGCCTCAAATGTTAGGAGAGATAGATTTACGAGATATGAGTTTTGGGTTGATGCCTAGCAACCTTTATGGTTGGGAGACTTTATGGGTTGTAGCCAATACAGATACGATAAAAGTCTCACATAAAGTTATGGCCCTTGTGAGCCCTCATCTGGTTATAATCCTTATGGATGTTATCAAGTATTAACCCATGCGGTCATCATGAGGTTGTAGCCCATGATAGTCCTACTAAGCCCTTTGGGCTGTGTTGAAGCACATATGACTTCTCGATGTATTGGGAAGAGTTGTGGAGCTAGTGCATTTTCTCCGATGAACTGGATTGAGTTCACACACATAGATTGATAGACACTTCTCAACGAATTGAGATTGTGTTGGAAGCCCTTCCTAATGATATAGAGATGTTTGAGATAATTGTGATGCACTTGTTATCACCAACCTTGTAGTTGCCAATGTGAGATGGATCCAGAATGGACGGTAGAGGGACAAGCAACTAAGGAGGTGGAACCAAGATTGCCTCGACTCCCAAATGGATGGTTGTCACGCCAATCGAGGAATTCTTCACTTTATGTTATCTTAGCCCAAGACAACAATGGGGAGACCCAGATCTACTCCCAACAGGAGAGATCAGACGTGTTACCAACTTTTTTGTACCATAGTTGGGTTACCTGAGGAGCCGCCGGTTGACAGACTTGTTCAAAGTTTGATTCCAGTGTATCAGTTGATCCATCTACATGTCTAGCCAATATTGGCTAGCCAGTTTTTTATTTGAATAATTTTGACCATGGCCCCGCGGGGTTTGTAATAAAATGTGCTAATAGGGTATTTTTGAGTGGTTCGGTCTCCTGAGACATAGAATCTCAAATAAGGTATTCCAGGGAGTTTTTTACCCCTGACAATTATGCTTTGCCTTCAGCCGAGTATAATTGACGAGGTTTTCTCCCGCTTCCTCCAAAGCTGGAATGTCCGATGTTGAATTCTAGGCCTTGGGGGGTTATTAGAGCCCAACTGAGTGTTATAAACCTACTAGGCATTATTTAGGTGGATCATGGTCATGTCCTAAGTCATCTGGACATATAAAAAAAATTTGAAAAAATATTTTTCGAACGAGGAAAAAATTATTTTTTAATTACTTTTGCTAAGTTTTTTGGGTTATTTTTTCCATAAATTAAATGGAAAAAACCCGTTTGTAATAAATAGGTCATCCGGACTCCGAATTCAGTGATTGAAGGCTCTAACCTTAAGCCAAAAATCATTCTTGATCGGCCTGCCAGTCAGAACCAACTTTCGGATCATCAATCGGACACATAATGCCTTTTTTCTCAAAAAAGTCAGTTTTGAGAAAGAAAGAAAAAAATTATTAAAAAATGATTATTTTGGAGAAAATTAGAACTCTCCAAATTAATCCAAATTCAGCGAAATAAAAGGCTAAATGACATCTCATTGGGCATTTATGATGATTAGAGTTATCATAACTCAGCTTTAGTCAGCATTAAATGAGCAATTAATTTATTATCAGTTAGCAGGCATGTCATCTCCAGCTAAAAATGAGATGGAGAGCATTCATTGGTCCGGTGATTTGATCGAGGTGAAGACTAAGGCTTGCACCATCAATGGCCTTCCCAAACCTAGCAAGGACTTCTGCCAAACCTAAAAGGTGGTTTACCTACATCACCAGACACCTCCTTCACAATTCACGCCCCTCCTCATCCTGGTTGTTCCTTCCACATGTGTGGGCTCAGTTGATGGTTGATTTTAGTGTTTAGGGTTGGAGTGGGGGCGCCTTGCCTAGGTGGAGGCCTCCCCTCACTCCCAGCTCTTGATTTTTAGGTTTGGGTTCTCCATTTGGTGGCCAGGCTGGTTAGGTTATGAGGTTTGGTTTTAGGGTTTTAACACTCTCTAATTGTGTAAATAGAGGCTCTTTCAGCTCTATCAGTGTGGATGATTGATGCAAAGAACCTCTGGTGAATTATTGTAATACTTGTTGCTCTTATGCAACCATTTTGAATAAAGAAAGGCTTTGGAGGCTCATGTGGTGTGGATTTTGGATTCATGCGCTGTGATTAATGAGGTGATACAATTTTAATTTCTCCTTTGTTTGCTAATCTGTGGGTATTTATAAATGCTTTAGAGGGATTATATAAGCACATAAGAGTAGATATTTGTAGTTTCAAGTTATCTACTTACTTATTTACTTTCGGAAATCTATAAGAGCATTGTCTTATTCAGTTATATCTCATGCTTTTTTGATTCAGATTAGTAAATAGTACATGTTCTAATCCCCCTTTTTGGCAAGCATACAAGTCTTTTGATTGCAGATCACTCCATTGCACCGAGTAAAAAGTTGAGCTAAGTTGCATCTCCTTTTCTCGGAGTCAAGCACAAGTTTCTAGCAGCTGCATACTGATTGAGATCCAGGTGGCATCAAAGATTCAAAGATCCAAGTGGTTCCATCTCTTATATTCACCCCTAAAAACAAAATCGTTCATTACCTTTATATTTGCAAGTAGTATCTTGATCTATAAAGTAAATCTTTTGCATCTACTTGCTTCCATTTCTAGATCTAGAAAGTGTTCTTTCTCTTAGATCTAGTTAGTATTTGAAGCAGCACAAGGTTCCTATATTTTGCTCAAATGTTAGGTGTATTTTTGTAGTATATTCTATTGTTGAACCCATCATTTTGCAGATAAATAGCTCGCTGGTTTTTTCTCTCTCTATGACAAGTTAAGCGGGAAAACTTGTAAAAAATCGAAGAAATAAGCTGCAAAAAACCTTCCTTCTTCCTCTCCTTAATCCCCTTTCTACAGGTTACTTTGTTTTGCGCTTTATTACCTCTTCTTCATCGCTGCCCCGTTTTTTCTCTCATTTACCACCTTATTTCTTCATTTTGGACAGCCTTAGTGTGCCCTAGTCTTCTTTCCTTTTTTGACTCTTTTTGCCTTAGTTTTTGGGCCTTCTTCAACCTTGTTATTGGCATTTTCTTCCACTTTTTGTTCGCTGTCCTGTTTTGTAATTTTTATGTCAGCCATTTGTTTTCTCTTTCGTTGCCCTGTTTTCTTCAATTTTTGTTCTCCTTTAGCTTCATAGTTGGCTGCCCTATTCCTCCCTTTCTTTGGTTTTCACCCTCTCTTTGTTTTCTCGCCTTCTTTCCCTCATCTTCTTTTGTTTCAACCCTCTTTTCCTTTGCTCTTTTGGCTCTCTTTCAAACTTCTTCTCTTTTCCCTTTTCACGGGTTTCAGAAAGATCTCCAAGTAAAAGTAAAAGCACTCTCCTTTTTACACAGGTCCTAATATCAGTAGAGTTGTTTTGCTTTCTTTTGAAAAGTTATTTCAAGGATTAAAATCCTTAAGGCACATTGTATAAATTTTAATAAAGATATTGTGTTTGAGTGGGGTTTTTAAGTCCCCACTCTCATCCTCCCCCATTTGGGGAGGCTTGTGTTGTGTCTATTTGTGTATGCTTAGGTTAGATTTGCTTGTCTTCATCATTATTTGCATCTTATTCTGAGAATATTAATTGTTAATCCATTACTTCTAATTCTTTAATAAAGTTGATTACTCTTTTAAATTGTTTATCTTTTTAAGTAAATCAACTGCTTAAATCTCTTGAATCACACCATAAGGTGGATCAAGAGTGCTCTCTGTCGGAGAGTTTAATAACTCATCTTTGCTTCTTGTTCACATTTGTTTAATCAATTAACTCTTAAGTAAGACTCTTGAACTTGCAGAAACACAAGTCAAGAGCACTCTCTATCGGAGAGCATCTTAGTACTTGCATCATCCTTGCATTAGTCCAATATAGATTAGATAAGACTCTTGAACCTTCGTCATAAGATAAGGTCAAGAGCGCTCTCTATCAGAGAGTCTAATTAATTAACGTAATAAAACCTTCAACACACACACCCCTTTAATTAATTAACTCCCTTCCCTCCTTGCCGGAGTATGCTCTGACCGATCCCAGATCGAAATACCCAGAAACAACACTAGATTTTTAAACCCTACAAGAGTAATTTAATAATACTTAAACACCCGCAACCAACGCACTGGTGTTATACAGCTGATTGGCACCTCTCCGTCCGAGTACTGACATCCCTCAGGTCGGCACACAAAAGGACACTTATGGATTGAGGTTTGCCTAGTTTCATTATACCTTGGTTGATGATGAAATACATTGCCTATATGCCCAGCTGGTTACTTTGCTATTTTGAGATTTTGAGTGCATGCGCGACCTGCTAAACATAATACTCGCGCATATGCGCGAGTATTATGTTCAGCAGGTCGCGCATACATATATGCGCGGGTTGCATTTGTATAGAGTCGCGCATCATGCGCGGGTTGCTTTACCATAGACCCGCGCATGGTTTCCTCAAAATTAGTTTTTAAAAACACGAGTTA
>LPNX010210587.1:1818-57393 GCA_001517045.1 Pseudotsuga menziesii
AAAATCTGCCAGCCATAGTTACTACTGTTCTTTCACCCAAATGTGAAATCATAGGGAAGCAGGGAGTGATATTCAACCCCAGGCCGTCATTGAAGGTCCTGCCGTCCAGCTAGTCTCTGGATATCATGGTTAAGTCTGATATTGCCCCCTCTTTTATTTCAGCAAATGGGTTTGGCTCATGGTCATTTTGTAGAAGATTGGTCTGTTTATGGATGTCGCTGTTAAGTGGGTCTGAGCAAGTAATTTTTTTTTTTTTAAATTTCACCCACCGTCGATAATAACCCACCGTTAAGTGGGAGGATAAGCTGTAATATCTGGAATAATAACCCCTTTTATGTTATTAGAGACTTTGACATCAGTTAGTTAGAACTTAGAACTTGATGGGTATTTTAAACTTGACATTGGCTGGGGTATCTTCTGGTAAAGAAGATTTTATTACTTTATTTTTTAAAACTCCCAAATCTGTGAGTTACAGGTACATTTAGGAGCGAACAGATTCTGAACATACTGAAAATAGGGCTCCCACATATTTTCCTCATCAAAAGGCCAAAAACAGTCTGTCATAAAAAAAACCAAAAACAGTGCTTATAAGGCTGCCCTTCTTTACAATGTTTAAGAAAAATCCACAACACTCGGATATAACTAGAGTTTTATCATTCGTGACAGCCTGTGTTTCCATGCAACACAGAACTAAGACCATATCAGTGAGACATATGAACACAGAAAAAATATCGTTGACTGACCCAAGACCAAGATACGTATAGATCTTCGAGCTTGGAGGTGCAGGATCCCACTCCATGTACACTGGATTAAATTTGCTGCTTTAGTGAAACCTGTAGAAACGCCTATTCAATAAATCCATAGAGCATTTTAACAACCTGTCAAACTTTATGGTCATTATGACCTCAAGCAAACTATTGAAAACTTCTGCATCAACCTCAATTCCCCCTAATGCATCCCTTGCTCTGAACTTTGCGACGCTTACTCATCGATATAGCGACACTTCCTCGTGGAACTTTGCGACGCTTATTCGTCGATATAGCGACGCTTACTTGTCGATATAGCGACACTTACTCGTCGATATAGCGACGTCGTACCATCGTAGGTATTGGGGTATGGGATTTTTCATTCTAGGAAGGTCCGTCGCAATTGCGACGTAGTCCCGTCGCTCTTGCCACGCAATTAACGGGTCGTCGCTATTGAGACGAAATGAGTGCCACGGGAAAAAAAACACTTAGACGTGGCAATATCCACGCTTTTCCGTGGATATTGCCACGTTTTTTCCGTGGCAAAATTGATCACTTGTACTAGTGGGTGAACAATAAGATGACAGATGGAAAATTGAGTTGGTAGGTGGCATCATCTCATACCAATATTCAATGGAGTTGGTGAATCAGTAATGCATGCTAATGCCATTAAATGTTTTGAAAGTGAACATCGAATCGCGAGTCACAATCCTGATTCACCAACTTGAACTTGGCACTAGGAAGCCTAGTGACCCACCATGGTCCGTGTCTATTGGGACTGATATCCTCATCCATGATATGACTATTCAAGGGAACTTGAGAAGACTCTGAGTCCCAACTCTCCCATAGTCCACTAAATCCTTGGATAGGCAAATTTTGTAGCTGCCCTTATGTTGCAAATTTACCTAGACTTACTCAATTTCATTATTGAAGTGTTGGAAATGAAACTAAATTTTTTTTGCAGGGTAAAATTCCTTGTGGCCTTCTATGACGTTTAAAATGGCCTTTGAAGGGCTCCGAAGGCTTCAAATTTGAAGCCTGCAACGAACTACCACAAAAATCAAGGAATGCATCCGTCCATATTGGAACAACTTTACTATTTATTGCGACAATCCAAGGAGATCAAAAGTTATTATAAATATTAGATGTTATGTGAAGTTCTACATGATGTAAGAACATTAAAAAGGAATTTTCTCATAAATTTTGTAATTAAAGATCTAATTAGAATAGTTACTTAATTTGCATCTTGTTATTGGTTATTTATGCTTTTAGTTAGCATTTATAACATGTTTGTATATAAAATGATTGTGTATTTAAAATTTGGAAGGGTTTTCATCAAATAAATCATTTTTAGTGTACATTAATTATCTATTATATATGTTATTTGTTATATAGTATAAAAATAAATTTTGATTGTAAACTTGTTATTATTTAATTAAGTGAATAGATGTTTTTATTTGAGATTTAGGGTCCTTCAAAATTCCAAATAAACAAATAAAAAATGTATATAAAAAATAACTGGTGGCTAGCTAATAAATGGTGGTAGCAATGCATGGATAACTCATAGGTGATGAATGGATAACCAACAACTCATGATAGCTAACTAGAACATTGTGAGATAAAAAGAAAACGAATAACTAAAAGAATAAGAGAAATAGTAAAAAATTTCAAATTGTCTTCCATTTCATAATTATTTGGTCCATTCCATAACCATTTGATCTAGTATATAGTATAGATCTATTTTAAATATTTTATGTTTTTAACATTTTAGTGGTATATTTTTCCTTGTTTTGTTTGGAGTTTGGTTGGAAATTGTAAAAAATCTTATATCAATTGTGGAAATTGTATACTAGCAACAACAATATTATTAATAATATTAATATGTTGGCCTATAGGTATATATTTCACATTACCATGTGGCACTAAGTGCACTTATTACATGAGTTTAGAGGACTTTATTAGGATTTAGAGTGTCATACAAAGTGCACATTAACTAGCAAAATGGAATTAATCTAAACCTTGTGCACACTAACTCCATTGATCCCAACTCCTAGATGGGGTTGAGTGTTACATGGACTACACATTACAATGTCATTAAGTTTAGTTATCACATGAGCAATTTTTGTATTTTATTTTTTTATTTTTTTTTGTAATTCTTAATTATGAACTTTGAACTACTACCATAAAATCATTTTGGACACTACGCTTGTCTTATTCTTGTCAATAGATGAAAAAACATAAATGGTAGTCCACCCCAAAATTCTAAAATATTTTTTTTTCCAACTACCACAAAGTGGGTTATCACATGAGATATTTTCTAACTTTTTTGTAATTGTTAATTATGTAATTTGAACCACTACCATAAAATCAATCTCCACACTACACTTGTGTTATTCTCTTCCATAGATGAAAAAACATAGATAGTAGTCCACCACAAAATTCTAAACTAGCACAACCACATAGTTTGTCGTTGGAACAAGTATATAAGGATCAAATGATTGAGAGAGAGTAATGGAATGGAAGGCAATTTGAAAAAAAAATTTATTCGTCATATTATTCTAGTTAAATGGTTTCAACTCCATAGGTACATGTTATCATCGACATTCTTCATGTTATACATTTATCAATTATGAGTTATTTTTTATATTTTTTTCTTTTTATCTCACATTCTTCTAGTTATCTACCATGAATTGTTGGTTATCCATTCATCAGCTATGAGCTATCCATGCATTGCTACCCATTATCCATTTATCACCTAAGTTATTTTTTATATTCTTTTTTTTAAATTTTGTTTTGAATTTTTAACTAAGGCCTCAAGAGTACACTTAGCTCATCCTCGTTAGATGAAAAAACATAGAAATATAGAGGTAGTCCACCTCAAATCTCAAATAAATAGGTCTATGAACGTAAATATAAACTCCAAATATTTAAAGATATTAAATATATTGAAAGATTCAAAAACTCAATTTCAATCTTTTAAATTTAAATTTTATCAAAACCAATTTAATAAATACCCACTAAAACCTAATAAAAAAATTTATAACATAAAATTAATAGAGTACTCCACATATAAATATAGCCCGCAAAAGAATATCTTTGGGATCACTTCCCATTGTGAAATATATAAATAAACAGCTACCCATGTAAACATGATTTATGAAAATTTAGCATATATCAAAACAAAGTACCAAAAAACAGATAAAAAACGCTTTTACGAGGCTTTTCAGTTCTGCCTGAGAGCAATGAAATCTGCAAGACCCAACAAGGGTGCAGCCTTCGTTGGATCAAAGGAAGATAACTCCTCCTTACATCTGTTCAACAATTCATTCGCAAACTTCTTTGCTTTCTCCAAACCCATAAGCTTGGGATAAGTGGCCTTATCACTAAACAAATCCTTTCCTGCAGTTTTGCCCAATTCTTCTGACGATTTTGTGACATCGAGTATGTCATCCACAACCTGAAACAGAAGCCCTACGCAACGGGCATAACTTCGAGCTCTCTCGATCTCATCCTCGGAAGCACCACCGATGATCGCCCCACACACAGCCGAGCACTCCAAGAGCACTGCGGTCTTGTGAATATGAATCCATTCGAGAGTGGCTAGGTCAACAGAAGCTTCCCGCTCGCTTTCAATATCGACAATCTGGCCACCCATAATTCCTTGAGAACCTGTTGTTCTTGCCAATTCACATACAACCCTTAAAATCTGATCGCTGCCCACAGTTTTATTTGTGGAGACTATAATGTGCTCAAAGGCATATGAGTGAAGTGCATTCCCTCCAAGAAGAGCAGTGCCTTCGCCGAAGACCTTATGGTTTGTGGGCTTACCTCGGCGTAAATCGTCGTTGTCCATGCAAGGTAAGTCATCATGAATCAAAGACATTGTGTGGATCATCTCCATTGCACAGGCAGTTGGCATGGCGAGCTCCTCGGTGCCTCCCACAAGCTCACACGCTGCAATGCACATAACAGGACGAACCCGCTTCCCTCCTGCCAGAAGAGAATGCCTCATGGATTCATGTATTTTCTGGGGATAACAAAGAGGGATAGCCTTATCCAAAGCCTCATTCACAGCCAGTGCCTTGGAATGCATGTACTTCTCGGTATCAAATTCAACAACATTTTTCGGTTGTTCATGCAGTTTAGCCAACTGGGCAACTGTTTTTGAGGATCTAGTGGATGCAGATACCAGATGTCTAGATGACAACAACTCTTTTTTCAAATGGCCATGAAGGCCCAGATTTTCGCCCATAGAAGTCCCCGATGAGCTTGAAACTCCATAAAAACGTTTTGAACGAATCTGAACCCTCTTCAGATTACGTTCTCCAGAAGCAATATTCGTAAAGTAAAGGCCATGGCAGCTAGGTCCCACGCCACAGTAAGCCATGAGATTGTTATATTTACTACTCTCTACTCCAACCAAAAACAGAGATTCAAAACTGGTAAATAGATACAACTTTGAATGCAATAGAAGAAAAACTGCATATGAATTCAAATACTCTACGATGAAACTTATGGTTTATGTAAGCAGCTTGCAATCATTTGCTTATAATATGTATCAGAGACAAATAAAAATGATAATAATGCTGCACTCAAACCTTCGCTGTATCCTAAAACGGGATGTCCTTTCCATGTCCAGAAAATAATGGAGCACTTATTTGGTTGCCTTGCATATTTCAAGAGTATTTGAAATAGAATGCCCCTCACAAACGACAAAGGTTATAGATACCATTTCAGTATAAACTATAGCCGCCGAAATTTCGGGGTGATAAATTGTTGCCAGAGTCCTTTTCTGGTTTGAATTGTATGTAAGTCAAAACTATGGTACTGTAAAACCACAATGTCAAATTTCTGCATTGTTTGGTTTTAAGGAATTAGCTGCTAATGTAATTTCTGCATTGTTTGGTTTTATGAGAGATGAAATTCAAAATTAATTCTTCATTTTGTATAAATAAAATAGTATTTTTTAGAGATTTGTTTTATAAATATTTTTTAATAAAAATTAGTTATTGCGCCGCACAGTATGGGGAGATCTTGTAACTTTATTAATAAAAAATAAATTTTCTAATTAGAGGCCAAAATAAATGTCCGCCACAAAAACAATCTAATATGGGGGAGATGTTGCAATCTTCCTACCTAACAAAACAATAAAAGAGTAGAAATTTAATTATCCGTAAAAAAAATATGTTGGTAAAAAAAAAACACAATATGGGGGAGATGTTGTAATGTTCCTACCTAACAAAATAATAATAAATAACAAGAATTATCCACAAAAAAATGTTGGCATTGCACATGGTTTTAAAACCATGTGCAAGGCCTCCTAAACAACCCATGGTTTTATTGTACATAGTTTATGAGAACCTTGCAAATGGTTTTAAGACCATGTGCAAGGTTTCTTAAACAACCCATGCTTGTAGGAGGGCCTTGCATATGGTTTTAAAACCATGTATGGGGAAATGTTGTAATGTTCGTTCCTAACAAAATAAAAAATAATAAAAAATATTATATGTTAGCCATAAATAATATTAAATATTAATAATAAAAATATTATATGTGAACCTTAAATAAAAAGATTTGTCTTTTGGTTTGAATCAAATCAATGGATGCCTAAGAAGAGGTTTGCACCTCAAGAGAATGTGATGCAAAATACATTTATCCAATGTAATGATATAACTAATGCATACTTCATTTGTGTTCTTTTAAAAATTATTTAAAAATTATTTTATTTTTAGTTAATTATTTTTAATATTATGTAACCCTTAAAAATGACTTTCATAGTTATTTTTATAATTTATAAGTAGGAGATTCCGATTTAGATGGGAAAATAATTCTTTACCATAATTAAAGGTTTCAATTTTATGAAATCCCTTCACTTGTAGAGGGTATTCATGTACAACTAACATCCTCACATAGAAAATCACACTATTCAAGTTTACATCTTTATATTTTATCAGAGGGATAAGGTTTTTTTTTGATATTTTTGGAAATAGAGTGTTCTCCTTATCTAAATTAGTGGATTGTTCATTTATGATATTGCATCTTTGTCCTCTAAATATTATTGCTCACATGTTTGAGACAAATTTAGTTTAGAGTGATGTCCTCTATTCATTTTAGAGTATGCATATGGTTGTAGACAAAGATATTTGAGATGTCTTATTTGTTGCTAGAACCAACATTGAAAACTAATATTCTCATAATGTTCAACCCAATTTTACGTGAAATTATTCCATTTTAAGAGAATCATGTTTGCAAGTCCATTACTAATGTCAATTTTAACACATATTCTAGCACATGTTCTTAGATATAGATGAAGTTGTTCTAGATCTATTTTTATGTAAATCCCTAGAGTATTATGGATATCTTTAAAACTTGGTCAACGCCAATAATGAATGAATATATTTGGGATCCAAACCCAAATTGATCTATTTTTATGTAAATCCCTAGAGTATTATGGATATCTTTAA
The DNA here is from genome assembly GCA_001517045.1 of Pseudotsuga menziesii. Taxonomy (NCBI): domain Eukaryota; kingdom Viridiplantae; phylum Streptophyta; class Pinopsida; order Pinales; family Pinaceae; genus Pseudotsuga; species Pseudotsuga menziesii. The sequence continues at coordinate 9,029 of LPNX010210587.1, forward strand.
AACTTGGTCAACGCCAATAATGAATGAATATATTTGGGATCCAAACCCAAATTGACATTTTTACTGTAGACATAGTGGTAGGATCAAAAGAGGGAAACGAAGGGGTAAGAAAAATGTCCACTCCACCCAATACTAGGAGCCTGCTCTAATAGGTATTCATAATTAACAAGATGGGAAAGCTAAATAATAAGCAAACCCTTAGATACGAGATAAACCTCATAATTATTTCTCAAGGTCTAAAACACTCATGGATACAAATCTAAAGTAGAAATCCATAAAAAAAAATTGAATCTACAAATTATTGAATAGGATTTGCAAAATGAAAGTAACTCTTTGACATCTAAATCATATCCATCCATCTTTGGCACAGCTTCATATTTTCCCACATTAGATGGAGTGCAAAAAGAAAAGTTCAGAGAAGTAAAATTTGAAGGTTTGTTTATGACCATATCCTCGAAGGAAATAAGCTTTTAAGTTGAAGATACCCTAAAACCCACTATTACTCAATGTAATTGCAATACCAAAGTGATGATTGATTCTTTACGTAAGTTGAAGTTGAAGTCTAGAAATATAGATCGATCTACCATTGTTTATCTTGAAAAAAAAATGTTTATGCATAGAAATTCCCTATAAAAGAAACTTTGATATAGAGTTTAAATCTACCACATAATCCTTGAAATTAACTAATTAAAATATGTTATTCATAAAAAGATGCATTATAATGATATGGAACATGTCCTTTATAGCATGAAGCACTTGTCACGAAAGAACCTCTTCAAACACTTGGCATGCAATTGTTTCATCAAACACTTGGACTACACCCTCTTATATATGGGGACCTGATTCGAAGGACCCACCCAACCCAACATGATTCCTATTTTGAACATAGCAATTACAACTAGTATATAGAGTTTCTTTCAAGGAATCTTAAATCTACCCATCACATATAGGGTCTTCATGGAGAAACAAACCAACAACATCACAATTGCCAAATGAAAAAAACATAGATACATTGAAAGGGCGCTTGTCAACATAAGTAAAAGCTCATTGCAATCATCCATATGCGCTAAGTATCTAATCAACTACAAATAGGTCAATGTTTCTAACTAAATTTGCTAGTGATCATAAATTTAGAAAAAAATGTGTCACGAAGGAGGCTATGTGGGAGAAGAAAGGAACGGAATCAGTGTTGCATTTGATTTGAGAATATTTATGTGGTAAGCAATGAGATCATAAATATGATCACAAAAGAAATCCTGAAGTAAGTTGAAACCAAGAACGTAAGTACCCTCAAGACAAGGCTTTAATGGTTCTGTCCTTCATTTTCCATGCTACCACCATGGAATTAAGCTACTACACCATAAATTTCGTTTTCAATTACATGAATTATTTAATTCCAGAGTAGATAGTTACCTTGTGGATGTAGGTCATTCGGTGATGACCTTGTTTCGAATGCTATGCTTGTCATTGGTATACGTAGTGATTCTCTCTTTAATCTGAATCTATAAAGTACACAAAGACACAAAAATATGAATCCAGATTAAAAGACTTATGTTCTTATTTTAAATGTTTTCTTACAATAAACACTTTTAAAAAAAAATCTCAGACACATAGTTAGTGATAGTTTGTTTTCAATCTTTATATTTATTTTCACAAAGAAAAAGATACACACTTGTATTAAACATAGTATAAATATCATAAATAACTTTATTACAGATACTGAAGTTAAGAAAGGAAAGTCTTAGAGACTGAAAGACCCAAATCTAACATATTTTAATCTATTTCTTCGCCTCTTTCCACACTAATTTAGTCAATGGAAAGTGAATTGACAAATGATCAACAATTTAAACTATCCTATGAACTAAAAAAAAAAATATTTGGGCCAGTACCACACCTTTTCACCCAATTATCCTATGTAAGGATTCTATGTTCCAAGGATAATCAACATTTTTTTTTTATCTTTATAGGTAAGTTCCATTTCCATAGAACATAAAACCACCAATTTCTCTCAACAATAATTGTAGAGAAGATAGGTTCATCATAACCACAATTAGCAGTTATCTTACTAGAATTTCTATTCCAAGGACAAAATAGTCAATCATCTGAATCAACCACATGAAATCCACTTCAATGAAGGCCAAATAAGTACCTATTTCATTTCTCAACATGGGACCCCTCAAGCTCCAAATCATCTTCCTTCTTCCATCTTTATCCCCCTCTTCTTCCAACAATAGTAGCATAATAGCATCCACTTGAGCAAGAAAATGAATACATTTTTCTCTATGAAAACATATCAAACCTATGGAAAGCTCATAGTATCTTGCACCCCACATAATGGTCCTCCCCAATCTTCATACTATGTCCATTTCCTGGTTTCTAGGATAACCATTTCCACAAAATATGAAAAGAATTGAGCATAAAAATCTAGAAATTTGAGGCACCACTCACATATTTGTTATTTCTTCTTATTTAGTCTTGAACCGAGTCATTATTGAGATACCTATATTTGATGATCATGTTCCAAATACCATCAGAGAATAAACACATCCAAATACTAGTTACTAACTAAATATTCCCCCCAAAACAATTTTTTTTTCTCTTTGTCAGCCTAGTTACTTGGTTATTGCCAATCTTTCGAAGCTCAACAGATGCACAACTTCTTTGTTCTCATTTTCAATACACAACAAACAGAACAATATTCTTCTGAGTTTATTCAAGATATATTTGGGAATCTTTTCCAAATATAACTAGTACATTGGAATATTCTCAAGTATTGACTTCACTAGTATTAGTCTTCCCCCCAATGTGATCGATCTATTACACCAATATCCAATTCTTTTTTCTACTTTCTTCAAAAACCACATCCAATCCTCAACCAACTTATTATTTAGATTTAGGAAGTAGCCTAAGTATTTGTGTCAAGAAATTCCCTTGGATAAGGAAGAAGATGAAAAATGACGTCTATTGTGGTCAACAAAATTCCACAGAAAACAAGATTTTGTATCATCGGTTTCCATCCCTATGGCATCATAAAATAATTCCAAAATTTTCTTATAGATTGGGGTGGGTGCACGAACTTGGGTACTCTTTTTTGCACCATTAGATATTAGGATTCCAAAATATAATGCTCCATTGTTTTTGTTGTAACTTTTGATTTCCTTCACCATTTCCCAAAACACTTATATGGTGCAATAGAAGAAAGAGATATCTATACACTCATATAAAAAAATTCACAATTTCATAAATTTATGCCACTAAAATGTTGCAATCGCAAACATCATCCTTTTTCAGTATTTTCCAACTTCAATAAATCATAAAAAAAATGAAAACATCATGAATAATTTTGAAAAAATAGTCTAGCACTCATACAATACGTCCTCTACATATGTAAAAAAATATATTAAGAAATGATATCATTTAGCTCATATAGCACGTTGCATGCACAAAGATATATATGTTATATTGTGTTGAAAATTTTAAAATCCAACTTTAGAAAAAAAATTATAAACAAGCACACAATTTTTCTCAAAGTAAAATTTATATTCTATGAAAGCTTATTTTATTTCCTATATTTTTTTTATATTTTCATCAACGTAAATTTTTTTATGCAAGTATATCTAATTTCCTCTTCAAGTTAGAGGTTCTTGTTTTTCAGTTTTATGTGGCGACTAAAGTGTCTTTAAAGGAGCTCATGATTGTGCATCAGTCCATTGGTCATTCACCAATAGTTTGTTTTGTTAAGTTTTCTTAATTACTTATATGATATTCTAAAACAATTTACAATAATAGGATCACTAAAATAACAACAAGCACATCAACACAAAGAACAACAATATTTTCCTCAGGGAAACCACAAGGGAGAAAACCCTGCAAAACTTCTTCAATATAGAACTCAACCAAGACAGTGTAAAACCCCAAGACAACTCCTCCTCTTTCTAGTCCACTTCTTCTTCTCTGTCTAGCGAACTTGCTTGAGTGAGTGCATGAAAATGAATGAGGCTCCTAACCTATCTATATTCATCATGTGAGTGACTTAATTACCTAAGAGTTCATCCAGGTTCTCTAATTAGGGCTGACCTACCCAGAAGGAATCAAAATAATATTTATAAAATACCTTTGTTGGTACCATTTCCTGACTTACAATGGAGGTTTTACCTGTTGGCCACGTTTCCTAACTTGCGCGAACCAGGTTCTGCGTAGCTCATCAACCCAATAAACACCCGAGATACCGTCCCGGCAGAGAAAGCCCCGTCGATAATGCCTACAAAGCAGGCGCAGTCTCACCCGAGATATCTCTTCAATGGGTAATCATCGAAACCATGTTTTGGTGATTATCTAGGGATTATAGTCCCTTGGCACGTGGCCAAGGCACTCAACGAAGGCAACTGGATGGCTGGATGGTGTAGGCCATCTTGCGCGGCTGAGAACAACAATATGTCAACACGTGCAAACTATATTTGTTTCTATCATCGCAGCTGGGGAAACTTGTGTGGCACAGCTGAATCGCATTACCAGACCATCTGCGACTCATGCCGTGTCTCAATACATAAGCGGGCAGGCTGATATATGCATATGTTCCAGTGATGCGTCCCTAACATTCATCTAATAATGACAATATAATATCAAGAAATTAAACCATATTTCATGCTCATACAGGAAGTAACTAACAACCATTCGCATAAACATTCATATCATTAATCATTCATTCAAACACAAGAGATAATGTGGAAACCCATCTGGGAAAAACCACCAAGGTGCTCTTCATCTGGCATGAGAAAAGGGTGTAGCACCTTGCAGTATACAGGGTGCAGATTGATCATATGATATGTCTTTAAGACTTAGACCTCTAGTTCTCATGCTCTTTGGTTTGTTCTTCTACTCTACTCCTACTCCTAGCGATTTGCGCACTCAGAAGCTAGGTCCACGGCTCAACAGCCTCCTATCACTACCAGACTCTTCCTGAGTCTCCTCCTCCTCTACCCTTTACAGAATTACAGTACAAGAAGGGTGTCCTTCCTCTGGATCACCCATGAAAAACCCATAATAACTATCAACAATGCCAACTATCATGAACAGGGGATCAATAACCCCCTCTAACTTCTTAATCCTTCCTATTTATACTATTTCACATGACCACTCCAGGTTGAATGCATCCAGGAAGTCTATTAACTGTCACCATCAGCCACCCCTTAGGTTACAGCTGTGGTGATCATGACATGACAAGAGGCATTATCGTCTTGACTTACAAATATTCCCTTTCACATGGGTGGCCATAGGCTTATGCCGTCTTAAGCGGCCACGATATGCACCTATTGTTCTTCGGTCGTTATCACCTGCATGCCCATGCACTTGCCTTTCCTTCATCGCACGCCTCTCCATTCTTCCTGTGCTGGCCCCTTGCTTCCTTCGCGACCTTCCTTTCTTTCTGTCATGTACGGGGCGCGCCTTCTTTTGCTTGCATGCAAACTTCTTTCTTGTGTTCCTTTCCCAGGCCATTAGGCCCCAAACATTCACATGTGGCTCATCTTGAGCCACTAAGTAGTGGACATAGCAGGTGGCGAGACTTGCGCAGTCGCTTCTTTTGCCAACTTGTGTGTATTGTTTTTTTTTTTTTGGGTGGTGTTTTCAGGACCACGGCCTCATCCCATACTCATAAGAACTTTTAGATTACAAAGCTTCAGTTACTTTAGTCATAGAATTTCTTCTACAGCATCCTCTGATGACTCTTAATGGGGAGTTCCAATTCTGAGTTCCTTTGGAAAGACAAGGTAAGGTATGTGCTTCTAATTGAGACCAACATCCCAGCAAACAATAATGTTGTCTTTTCTCTAGGACTCTCTCATCATCTTATCATAGTCCACCTCCAATTTCACCAAGGGTTGTTAGTGTCTCATTCTGACAAAGCAAGCCAATTCTTATTATCATTCTCAGGCTCCTGGGGTTTTCCTTTTTTGTGCAAATTGTCTCTTGTTTTTCTTCCTCAATTTCGTCATTTTCTACATCCTCCTTTTCCCCGCCTTCTTGCTTTACCACTTCCTATTTTGCAGAGATGGGCGGCCCAGTGCCCAACTGGAGGTATGAGCTTTGGAGCATGAGGCAGCAGCCATATTGAAAACTAGAGAATCCCCGACTCCAAGGGAGTGATCAGAAGCGAGTGATCTGCAAAAAATTGACAAATTTCACCTGAGCATCATGGTCTACAAGCCATATCTGGCCATGCAGCCCTTCTTTGTTCTTTCCCCACACGCAGGCCACACCTAGACTGGTGAAAATTGGGTCTGCTCGCCAGCCCTATAGACTTTGTCAAATGCTGCAAGGACTCTGGTCCTTATCTTGCAGCCTTTATCAAATGGGGCAAGAAATATGGTCCCTACCAGAGTCCTTGCAGGTGCCATAGTCAGGGTTGGTAACCTACTCAAAAATAAATAGCCAAGGATGACTTCACCAGAAGGTTCTAGCTGGGTTGAAATAACTTGCGAATTGTTACCATCCTTCTTATTCCCATCCTTGGAGATACCCGACACATTATAGGATGTAGCAACTGCATATAGGAGATAACCTATGATAGATCATGTGAGTGACTTAATTACCTAACTAGTTCAGCTAGGTTCTCTAATTAGGGCCGACCTACCTAGAAGGACTCAAAATAATATTTATAAAATACCTTTGTTGGTAATTTTCCTGACTTACAATGGAGGTTTTACCTCATGAATTTTACTTGACCAATTACATCAAGGACATCTTCGAATGGAGGAATAACAATATGTTGGCGCAACCCACCAACAAAGCCTCGTCGATAGGGGTTCCCACTCTGTCGACGCCCAACTAGCGCAATCTCCCTGAGCATCGGCCCAGATAGGTTTGACCCTACCCGGCAACACCTGTAGAGTAGATGAAGTCTCACCCGAGATGTCGAGGGAGAGCTATTGGAACCAATTTTCTTAGAGTAATAAGGGAGGGCATGGCATCAACGACTGAACTTCATAATCAACAGATACTCCAAAGACAGTTTTATTAGAATCGAATAATTCATCACAGATCTGTTGGCATAACTAGTGGATCACTAAGAGATCTCATTTCTTCATTCATCACAAACGTAACATTCATTCATATAATAGATATAGTAACCATCCATCATTGTCATTGCAGAGCATAAAGATAGAAAAGAAATAAGAAACAAGATCACTTTAGGGCAATATCTGTCATGTCATATTAATTATGCGCAACAGATCCAAATCATACAGTACTTCTCCATAGTAGGATAATGATCACAACCCAAGACTCAATAGCTGGTCGACATAGACAGAGCCAAAACTGCTCAAGAACAAAATGAAGCGACAAGGTCACAGATCAAAAAATGGATTGATCGATTGATCTTTCGCATCCATGATAGTAATTTAAATTTTCAATTCTAATTCTATATATAGGCCTGCACCTTTACATCCAAGGTCCACTTATAACTAACTTCCAACAAACTAGTGACCTATATCCACAAAATGTGGTCAATTGGTACAAAATTGCATAAAGAATTCCAAAAACGATTATTCTTTCGCCTATCATGCTATTGTGGTCCTTCTAGGTGGCATGTGAGATTGTGTAGCCTCCACAGTGCTATGCAACTCACTTACCCAATACCCCTGCTAATCGGCCCCCAACACAGTCTTGTGGCATGTCCTTAAGCGACGTCAGGTTGACAGGGTGTACTCCATCGTCTTGGTCTTGAAGTCCTCAAACTACTACGAGATCTCTCAGACTTGGAGATGAATTCATTCTACTGTGTCTCGACAATTTAGCAGGTCCTGCTTCAGTGGGTGCTCCTCTCTGGCCTTTCCATCCACCATCTTCTGAACTTCTTGTACCGCCTGTAGTTCAGTGAATGCTTTCATGGCCAACTACCCACCAATCTCCTTGAATTTATCTAGTTGGGTGCTGCACTTGCACTGAAATTCTTGGGCTCGGGCGGCTCACTGCTGTAGGTCCTTCAACTCTTCAGAGCGCATAATATGAACCATGAGAGGCATTCTTCACGGCGATGTCTTCAATGTCGTCGACTGAGCTTCAGCTTCCCGTGCTTTCTTGGCCAACTGTTCCAGTTGGTCATCCTAGACGACACTTTTCCAGAACTGTGTCATCTTGTCAGCTATCGTCTTTGCCTCTTGCTCCATATCTTCAAACTGGGCCACAAAATCCTTGATCATATTCTTCTGTTCGACAATCTGTTCAGGTGGTGTGTCGGGGTAAACAAGAGAATTCAATAGATTGTTGGTTAACTGGAGCTAGGCAATCACCTTCCCAAGTCGCTTATCTTTGGCGATAGCAGTGAGTTTTTCCATGATTTATTTTGGGCTTAGGGCAGACCCGGGTTTTATACTAGTATCTTTGCACCAACAAAAATACCCCACAGTGTTGGCCCTTTCGGAAACAACCTGCGAACAGGTTGCAGTCTCACCCGAAACAGCTATGGGGTGCCACAGAATCAGGTTTCTGCAAGCAGAAGAGGGATATTATTGTACCTTTAGCCTTAAAAACAAATGTTTATACAAAATAGAGCTTCGACATTCACTTAAATAGCTTTGCAGTTTAGATAAAAGAACGTTTCTTGCTTAACCCTTAACTGGGAATTCACAGCGAAGTTAATATTTAGTAGTTATGTTACTTTATCATTTATCTACTTATCAATGCATAAAAAAACATAACAGAAACAACACAAAAGAACCACTACAACACAAGATATACGTGGTTCACCCCTAGTGTAAGGGCTACGTCCACAAAACTATGTTTATATTCAACTCTTTACAAAATCACAGTTCTGATTTGCGCACTCAGCTATAGATCCTCTTAATCACCCAAAACTGTGCACTTAGCTACAGATCTACGCACTCAGCTGCAGAACATTTCTTACAAAATCCCTCTGCGCACTCAGCTGCAGAAGTCGTCCATGCACACAGCTGGGACTTAACCTTAAACCAAAATAGGCCTTCGCCTCAAATTAGCATCATAATAGAACCTACTATAACCTTACTTGACTCCTTTACATAAGTGCCTTATTTATACAAGTGCACTATTACAATACCATGGACTTAAACCATGGCTACCCACAAATCATGGGACATTTACAAAAAGAGGGACTTTGACTCAACCCCGACACCCCTAAGACTATTTTGAGTCGCAACTCCGGTTACAAGCTTCCACCATTAGAGAGAATTTGAGGTAAAAAATGGGCCTCCTAAGAGATGTACTACAAAAATATAAGATATATTAAAATATTATGAGTTAGGGGTTTTATGGGGTAGGTATATATAACAACTCATCTCCTACACTACTTTTTAGGCACAATATAAATAACCATGGTTGAGTTACTTTTCTAAATTGACTATAAATAAAATTAATAAACTAACTCTACAATGATGTGACTAAGATTCATTGTAAATTCCCAAAAAAATATTGTCCTTTAGCATTTATTTGTATTGAACTTGTAAATAAAATTAAACAAAAAAAATAATAATTTATATGCATAACTAACATATTTTTTTCATATAAATATCATTCATGAATTTAATTTATTTTAAAAGTACAAAATTTAATATATATTAGTTTGACATTATGATATTAAATACAATTGAGTGAATATATAATTTAAAATTAAAAAATATGAATATGACAATATATTATTTTATAAAAAAAATGTGAAAAGACATTTCTATGAATTATGAGTACTTTACTTGAAAATGACAATAATATTATTTTATGAGAAAGTGAATTGTGAGTACTTTACTTGAAAATAACAATAATATTATTTTATGAGAAAGTGTGAAATGACTTTTATTGTGAGTACTTCACTTTATGACTTAAAAGTACTTGTACCACTACCTTGGTTAACTATGGTTTTTCATCCACCATAGAAAATGTGACAAATAAGCATTCTTAACTCATGCAATGCCACCTTAACCATGGGGGATGATGTCATCTACTAGAATGTAATTGGTTGATTTTTATAGTACATTTTGGTCCTTTTGAGGCCCATTTTTTACCTCAAATTCTCTCTAATGCCAAAACCGTGGAGTTACCAAAATTAAGGACCGTTAAGGTCCGCGCCCCAACAAGCCCCTAAGACTCACCAGTGTCCTGTCCCAGGACACTATGTTGCTTGTCTGGTGGGAGAATACTGTTAGCGAAGATAGTAAATTGCTTGTTGAGGCCACGCATGATATTGTCGGCTGCTTGCTCCTTCTCCACCAACTCCTGTAATATTGTTGATGATGCTTCGCTGACCTTTTCCTGTGCAACTGCATCATACTCCTTCAGAACTTTGAGCTGATTGTCCGCAGCAGTGCTCAACTCCAAGGCCTCGTTGATAAGGGGCTGCATAGAATTTTCCAACAGTGTTGCTTTCATTCTGCACGACTCAATTTCCTGCTGGAGTTCATTACTTTTCTTTAACTTGAGCATCTTCTGCATAGGAGGCAGAGTCTTAATTTCCGCTTTCACTGCATCCAGCTCTGTCTATCGCTGCTTGATGGTTTCTTGCATCTTTTCTACTTTTGGATTGTCCTGCAGTTTGGCCCAGGCATTGACGCTTTCATCTAGCAGTTTTGCTGCTCTACTTACAAGATCCGAGATATTTGTTGCTGAGGCCTGAATATCTCTGCGACACTGCTTCCTGACCTCTGGTGGACTCTCCGGAGTGATGCGAAGTTGAAGCTCCGCAATTTGAGCCTCATGTTCTGCTTTGAGCTTCTCTATTTCACTGCGAGACTGCTGTGTGTAGTCTTTCAGCTTGGCGATTCTTTGCTTTGGCTCTTCTTCAGCCTGCATGTCAAAGTTAGGGAGAATTCGACACACCTCATCCAATACTCACGCCAATGTGGCCTGCTTGCTTTCTGCTTCCCTCTTCTTCTGTTCCGCTTCTTCCAACTGCGCTATGAGGCTCTCACTCTGCTTTGTGGTATTCTCTAACTGCATTTGTGAGTAGCGGTCTCGTGCTTGGATCTCCTTCATGATTGCTAATTGACAGAGATGCAGCTCCGTCATAAACATCTTGGTGTAATCTATTCCAACTGTCATGCTCATCTGTGAGCGAGATGCTGCGTTATTTATTATGAGGGCTGCACTTGGCACTTGTCCTCTGTTATCTCTGGTTGGCCATTGCCTTGTATTTGGTTGTGCACTTACTGGGGCACTGCTTGCTATAGCGCTAGTCGCTGATTTTTCTACTAATTCCTTCAGTTCTGAGATTCGTTGAGCTACGCCGGTGAGTGCATCAAGGTGCGTAGCTGTAAACTCTGACCATTTGTTGGTTAATACTTTTGTGGACTTTTTCAGGGCTTGATCAAGCTCTTCCATTGTCACAACGGGCTCTTCGACAATGTTCTTGTCCTTTGACGCCTTCGCTTTCTTTCTAGACTGAGGTTTGGTCACTTCCTCTGCCTCTGGCGACTTGCGCTTATCTAGACGATTGGGGTCTGAGATGGTTTTGACCGAATCTTCTTATTCTTCTTCATCTCCACCATCTCCACCCTGGTCGCCTTCACTCTATTCTTCGCTTTCTTCTGGTGGGTCGGTCTGCAGCAGCTGACTAGGACCTGCGCCCATTTCTGTCACTGGGGGAACTGGAATGTTGGGATTTTTCCCTGTGTCCTTCATCCATTCAGTCGGCCACTGCTGAATTACTGCAAGGATGTCTTCTTGGGTCACCACATATGGCAACTTCTAGCGTGCATGTTTATCATCTGTGAGGGCCTGGATGAAGACATTGTGTATGTCGGCCTTGAAGTTTTTCACTCCCGTATACTGAGAAAATAGCTCCTTACTGAGCCGCGGTGTTTGCAGAATTTCATAGGAAATGTTCATTGCATAAAAGGCGAACATGTAGTTCGTCATCTGCTGTGAGGCCTTATCCTGCGAGACCCAAAGAAAGGCATATCTTGCTATGCCAGGCATGTGTGGAGGCACATCAACAAACTGCGCCTCGGTAGGTTCTTTCCATCCTACTAGTGCAATAAGCACTATCAACCATGAGTAATGAAAGGGTCTACCTTTCTCCTCCGCGTTGCGGACATCTTCAAGGAATTCCTTCGCAATGTACGCTGCCCAGTTGTAACTGTAGCCTTCGGCACAGTTTGCAGCAATGCTGACAATCGGGGCAAGTACTTCATTTGGTCTTCACTTCCGCATTAGCTTGCATGCTAATATCTCGGGGGCGAAGAGAATGTTCTGGTGCCGAATTGTCGAGGTTTGATACCCTTGCTTCCCTTTTGTTAGGCCGAAGTGGTCCTTCATGCTCTGTGCCAGCTTCGTATTTTCATGTTTTGAAACAAATTCAATCCCCGGATCAGGCCCTTCCTTCGGCAAGCCTGTGATCCTATGAACGAGCTCACCATTAATAGGAATTTTTTGGTTTTTTATCCATAGGTGCCCATCATGCACCAACGCCAATAGCTGCTTGACCACCATGGTCACCTGCATACTGCAACCGAAGTGGGGGACATTTACATCTTCAATAAGCCATCTTTCTCTAAGCCAGCTACCCACTACTTCACTTCCAGCAACGTCGCTCCAGTCTCCGGATAGTTGACGAAGTGCAAGTATGTTCCAGGTGCGAACTGTGGAAACTTCCCACGATCATTCGTATCATGGTCTACGTACTTAAGCCGGTCTATTTTCCCTGTCATGGTTCCGACCAAATACGCACCCTGTGGCTGAACTCCTGGTTGAACAGGCTGAATATATGGTGGACACTACGGTGCAATGTTCTCATCCTCACCAAAGTCTTCAAAACCTTCAAGATTCATCTCAGGCTCCTCTGGTGTCTTTCCTGATGGCTTGTGTCTGTCTTCGTTTCGCTTAGAGCAAAATTCTGGTTTAAAATTCTTCCTAGTAGATCGTGTCTACATTGGTTGATTCAGTGCTGGGGGAGTCTCTTCATGGGATGCAGATGCAGGTGGGTTTCTCATAAGGTTCTGTAGCCCCCTTTGTCTGAATTCTCTCAACAATTCCTGAACTTCGCGAGCAGCGGACATGGACTGAACTGTAAGACTCACGAAAATGCGTAATGCAAAATTCGGAGGCCTGGGTGTCTTCTTATAGAATCCAATGACCAAATATGCCATAACTGTGCATTGAAGACACCAAATCTGACAAAGATCTTGTCCAGACAGTGCTAGATTTCCCAAAATCTCATCATTACAGGCAGTTAATACAGTTAACGTACCGGCGCCGCCAAATCTGATTTTTTCCAACGGTCGTATTTTAAGCTTCGACACACCTTTACTTCTTTGGCACAACCAGTAACACTGGCTGCACCACAATAAGGACATTCGACACTTCCTAACACCAGCGTCGAAAGAGCTTCGATCTTTGACCTGCGAGAGAATGTCTTCCCCATCCTCAATGATTCCTGCAGCGAGCATCTTACCTAGCTCCATCCTTACTTTTTCTTTATACTTAGGGTTCAGCCTATAAGGGTGTTTTTTCACAGGCTTCACATCAGGTTTCAAAGGGATTTTTATCACTCCTATATCACCAAGGATACCTTTCATTTCCTAGAACTTTGTCGAAAATAAGTCCTGGTACTCATGGAGAAGTTAGGTAACTTTGCTCACCATTTCTTCATCCCAATAATCTCTAATGGTAGCATATTTGGGCATTTCTTCTGATTCAATGTTTACTTTCCTTGTTTTCAAGGGCTGATTTACTTTAGGTGCTTCGACTGCTGGTCCATGTACTTCGCAGTGTCCTTCTGACTCAGGAATGTTAATGTTGCGTGGGTCATCATCCTCGTCAATTGCGAGGTTATAGAATTCTACTGCATTAGCTTCTTGTTCCTTCCAATCAGGTTGATACTTTGCTATTTCTTTATCATCCAACACCTTAGTATGGATCAACCTAACATATGCGTCCAAAGCAGGGCAAACCTCATTAATAGAAAATGTAAGCACAAAACTATCCACAAGGCTATCCCAACTTACAGTACCATGGAGAAGCTCAACCTCCGCATACCAGTTATTTGATATAGGTTCCAGAGTGTGTATAAACCTATGTACACATTCTTCATGAGTTACATGCTTCCATGCTTTGTAGCACTGCTCCAAATGTTCCTGAGGGCTAGTCTTACCATTAAATCTGCTTCTCACCTCCTAAGGATGATCCATGAATGTCAGGAGAAGGAACTTTTGACAAGCTCCCCAACTAGGGATATACTTTTTATGACCATTCCACCATCTGGCAACTGTGGCTCTAAATACTGAATCTAGAGTCTCCATTTTCTGTAAATCTGGTACCTGCTTTGAGAATTGCAGAATAAAAACTTCGGGGTCTGTCAAGCCATCAAAAATAGGTTAGACTCTTGTCTGTGAGCCAAGCCATCTGAGAGACTTGGTAATTCTTGCACATCGATGTCCATGTAGTTCATAAAGTCTATTCTACCAATTCTCTAAGCCTTCATCTAAATCAGTCATGCAAGAACTGTCACACTGCCAATCCATTATACCTTTAGCAGTAGGGTTAACATAGTATTCTTCTTTAGCTGTGATGTTGTAGATATGATCCAAAACATCCTGATCTTCATCTCTGACTAGCTCTGTGTACCTTTCTCCTTGAGAAGGTTCCAAGGGTACTATGACTCTCAATCCTTTTCCTTCAAAAGTCATCTGCCTGTTCTTAAGGTTGATTACTACAGAATTCTCTATTTCCCATTCAATTCCTAGCAAGGCTAGATAGGGGTTGCTATCATCAATTATTTCAATGACATCAAAACCTGCTAAGGTACTGACTCCATCAATGTCTACTGGGACACTAGGGAATCTTTCTAGGGGCACAATCTTCTACCGATTGGCTAATCTCAACTGTATAGGGGACCATTCAAGGGTAGGTTTTTCCATTTGTTCCCATGTCTACTTAGTTAGGACATTCACTTCTGATCCCAGGTCTAAAATGATATCATTCATGTCATACTCTCCTATCTGAGCATGCAATCTCATTTCTTTTCCAGTTCTTCTAACTCTATTAACAGTTTTTTCTTTACCAGAACTTCGCTGAGGTTCGCAAGAAGCAATAACTTTCTGTAACTCATTTAAAGCATTCTGATTTCTTAAGAGCTTCATACAACTCTGTAAAAATGATGACAGTGTACTTACTTTATCCGTCGAAGCTTCTTGAGACTGTAACTGCTATTGATGCTGTTGCGCAGGTGCTACCGATGTGCTCGGATCAGCAAAGTATTTTTTGGCTTCCATAAATGTTTCTTTTTCTCTTCCCACATCGAAGGTTGTAATTTTCTCTGGGGTCTTATGAACCCAATCCTTGTCAGGTTGTTTCTCCTTATTCTGCACTTGCGTCATAGCTCCACTCCTTGTAACAATGTTAATGGCTGGGACAGGTCTTCGCTCTACAACAATCATCTGAATATTCTGAGTAGGAGCGCCATTTCTTTCTTGTATCTTGGCTATTAGCTGTGGGCATTGCTCAATGACATGATCTACTGCTCTGCAATATCGACATGTCATAGTTGGGTTCTAACAGTCTCTAGCTACATGTCCTGCCTGATTACAGTTATAGAAAACAACCTAGCCTCGACCTCTTCCAAGCATACCACCACGACCATGACCTCTGAAACTACCTCGACCACCGTGGTAACCATATGCATCATTGCCTTGTGCATTGTTTTGTACCCTATAAGCATCATAGGTTCACTCTCTCATAAGGTCAAAGCTGCGACACTCATCTTCATTGTGTCCAACTGATTTACAGAACTTGCAATAGGGATTCTTAGGTACTTGCACATATCTTTGCAGCAGATAGCAGTCTTCAGGTCGATGTTGGCCAGTTGTTCTACAGATCTCACAATATAGAACATTAGGTTTAAATGGGTTTGGCACACTAGTATTTAGGTAATTTCTTACCACAGGACACTGTTCCGTGTCATGACCTTCTATCTTACATCGTGTACACCAAACCTCTTCTCGAAGAGATTTCCCTTTTTTCATGTCGCACAGCTCCAAAGCCATTTCTGCTAACTGTGCTTGTATTTGGGCTATGCCAAAATTGTCTCCGACAGGAGCTGTTTCAAGTTTCATAGCAATTTCCAAAGCTTCTTGTTGATCAGCAACCTTCTGTTGCATAAGTGGAGTCCTGATATGAGGTAATAGAGCTGCAATGAACCATTCTTTATGCTACACTGGTCCAATAGTGAAACTAACTTGATCTAGCAGAACTTTGAACCTCTGATCAAAGTCTCAAACTAATTCACCTCGCCTCTGCTGAATCTCTTTCAGTTCAGTTATACACTGTGACTCTAATTTAGGCTTCTTGAACTCTTTGATCATTGTTGTTTTAATATCAGCCAAGACATGGTTCTGAGTACTAGAAAAATTCATAAACTAGGTCAAATCTCGGTCTCTAAAAGAAGTGACGAGTTGCGCTCTTCTTATATCTTGATCCATAATGTTCTTAGCAGTCCAAACAACTTCACATAAGAACCAAAACTGCTCTAGATCCTCTGATCCAGTTCCTTTGAAGACTAGGAGCTTGATATCATCATTCATATGGGCCATAGTGGATCTAGGGGGGGAGGGAGGGGAAGGAGGAGGAGGGGGGGAACTTACTGGGGTAGACTGACCTGCGACAGGATGACTCGGGCTAGGGTTACTTTCAGACTGCGACGCGTTCTCAGGGGTAATCGATCTTCGCTGCGGAGTTATAGGAGGGTTTCTAACAAAAGGAGTTTCTTCAGATTCAGATTCTTCTGGACTTAATGGGGTATAATCGGTATTCTGGCCTAGGGTAGAGGATCCAAAATTTCTCTTGTATATTTTACCACTTTGCAGCAAACCGCTTTGCTCGTCGAAGTCACTTTCACCTCCAAACATAGGTTAGTAGCAATAAATCTAGGAATCTGATTCTATAAGCAATATGCCTTTCTCAGCCAAGAGCATTTTTATTTGCAGACTAAATGAATTTAGGTACTTACCCCTTGGTCCTTTGAAAAACTGTCGTTCAGCTTCGCTGAAAGAAGTATGTGTGTCGATGGTGAACTCCGTCACAAATGCTTCAAGGCTTTGCGTTGTCCAAAAATCAACAGCTCGTGATATCATGTTGTTTACCCTTTTCAATATGTTAATTCTTGTGGGGGTCCAGTCAAGAAACTGATCTTCCTTGAAGTTTGTCTTTCTTTTTGTCAACCTGGATAACCACTGGTGCAATTCTATGTGGATACTACCAAAGAAAATTTCATAAATATTAGTAAAAACGTACCTTTGCAAGAAGTCGTCTGAGCTACGATGAGGATCCTTATTTTCTTGTTCAACAAACTTCAGATAGGTAGCTTCAATCCAGTCACCAATTTATTTTATTGAGGGACTCCAAAACATATCCCTCAAGGTACGACATAGATCCCTCTTAAATCAGATACTGAGTTCAACCAGCAATGGAACCAATTTGTTGGGCTTAGGGCAGACCCGGGTTTTATACTAGTATCTTCGCACCAACAAAAATACCCACAGTGTTGGCCCTTTCAGCAACAACATGCGAACAGGTTGCAGTCTCACCCGAAATAGCTATGGTGTGCCACAGAATCAGGTTTCTGCAAACAGAAGAGGGATATTACTGTACCTTTATCCTTAACAACAAATATTTATACAAAATAGAGCTTCGACATTCACTTAAATAGCTTCGCAGTTTAGATAAAAGAACGTTTCTTTCTTAACCCTTAACTGGGAATTCACAGTGAAGTTAATGTTTAGCAGTTATCTTACTTTATCATTTATCTACTTATCAATGCATAAAAAACATAACAGAAACAACACAAAAGAACCACCACAACACAAGATATACGTGGTTCACCCCCAGTGTAGGGGCTACGTCCACAGAATTGTGTTTATATTCAACTCTTTACAAAATCACAGTTCTGATCTGTGCACTCAGCTGCAGATCCTCTTAATCACCCAAAACTGCGCACTTAGCTGCAGATCTGCGCACTCAGTTGCAGAAC
The DNA here is from genome assembly GCA_001517045.1 of Pseudotsuga menziesii. NCBI lineage: Eukaryota > Viridiplantae > Streptophyta > Pinopsida > Pinales > Pinaceae > Pseudotsuga > Pseudotsuga menziesii. The sequence goes on from LPNX010210587.1 coordinate 27,015, forward strand.
CTTTCTTACAAAAACCCTCTGTGCACTCAGCTGCAGAGGTCATCCACGCACACAACTAGGACTTAACCTTAAACCAAAATAGGCCTTCGCCTCAAATTATCATCATAATAGAACCTACTATAACCTTACTTGACTCCTTTACATAAGTGCCTTATTTATACAAGTGCACTATTACAATACCATGGACTTAAACCATGGGTACACACAAATCATGGGACATTTACAAAAAGAGGGACTTTGACTCAACCCCGACACCCCTAATACTATTTTGAGTCACAACTCTGCTTACAAGCTTCCACCAAAACTGCGGAGTTACCAAAATTATGGACCGTTAAGGTCTGCACCCCAACATCATAGATGTGTTGACATGCCTCGTCCACAGCTTTCTCAACCTTGCCGAAACTAGCATAGAGCTTTGCTTTCTCGACAATGAGGCAATCTTGATCCTTCTTTAACTCAGTGATTTTGTCGACGACTTTCCACTCCAACTCCTCCTGCGTTTGCTTCAAGGGGGAAATATCCTACGCCTTTTCTTCTATAAGCTACTCTTTGATCTTATGGATTTCTTCAACTTCCTCCTAGCGGCGTCCTACGACTGCACGTACCCATCACTAAGCTCCTTCTGCCTGTCAACCAACTCCTGGTTGGCAGCCTGCTATAGCTGCACTAAAACTTGGGTAGGTAACTTGTCGATATTGACAAAAATGCTCAGCAATGGCTATAGCAGTGAGTTCACTTATGTACTTCCCACATCGATTGCAGTTGGGGGAACTTGAACGTTCCTATCCTATGTCTCGGTGCTAATCATCAGGAAATTCTACATCACAGCCTTGTCTAGTGTCACTTTTGAAACAACAAAAAAATAGAATCTAGCTTAAGGCTTACCGTGGTGAACCCTTCTTGACTGGACACACTCATAGCTTGCACTGCAACATTAGATGTGTCGGTGATGGCCTTGATGAGCCGTTGTAGTTGGTTCTCCATCTTCAAGTGGGAGTTTCTTCCTACGTCGAAGTCCCTGCATATTTTAGTGCGTAACTCCTCCAACATGCACTGGGCTTCTCGATCAAATTCCGTCGATGAATCTCGATCGGAGTCATGGAGATCTTTCCCTTCATGGACTGGCTCATTAGGGGCATCTGCTGGTGGGCCTATAGAGATCACCTCTATGCTCACAGGTTTGCACCAGTTAGCTAGCCAATATTGAATAACGACCTCCAATTTGGGATCTATGATTTTGTATGTCATAGGTAGCCATTGTTTGTTGGGATCCCTTCGCACCTAGATATAAATGGAATGATTCCTGATAGAAAATTGAATAATCTGCTGATATTTGGATGCAAAGGCATTAGATAAGTAGGGAAACTTTCTGGTCGTGACCTATAGTGCTTCCCAATAGACCCAAAAATGGATCGCACAGTCCTACTTTCAACTGGGTTCTGCGACCCACCATAAGTTCTGATACTATGCACCTTTGCACACTTTTTCCGTAGCAACTGACATCGGCTAGTAGTCCTCCGACTCCATCCATGTGACTAAGGCAATGAGAATTAACAACCAAATGTAGGAAAAACTGGGTTCCTTGGCTTGAGTGATGATAACATCTTCTAACAACTGGTTTAATATAAATAGGGACCATTTCATTTGCACCCCTTCAGTGCACACGCAACCAGATCTGAATTGCATTGGATAGGTTGATTGTTCCTGACGATCTTGCTAGCCAAAATGTGCACCCCTATACACACTAATTGCTTGAAAATATTGTCGATGCGATAGGAACGGCCATCGCACCGCAATCCAAATCTCTCCTTCAACTGCTTGGCAAGATTTTTTTCATTATCCCTCCCTTTGAAATAATATGTCGAATCTTCATCGGCCTTTGGTAACCCTGTAATGTCAACAATTAGGTTGACCATGACCAGAATAGGGTCATTCAACCAAAGTGTCCCACCATGTAAGCATGCCAACAACTGTTTGACACATGCATTTGCTACATTTAATCTCCCAAAATGAGGCATGTTAATGAGCCCCAATAACCCAGACCTGTCTAAGCCCTGTGCCCATGGGTGAGGAATCCGTAGAATAGGTGCACCATGTACCGTAGGTACTGACTGATAAGGTTCATCCGCTACGTCCTTTAGTAGAATCAAATCATGGTCTTCATACTTCATCTTGACCAAGGTTCTTATGATGTCCCCCAGGCAAGTCATCCTTTCTAGTAGCGGTGACAACTTCGGTGGATACCTCTGATTCTTGGTGATCTTCCTCAGCTTTGTCCCCAACTGCGTTGGAGCAACATATCTAGAGATTAAGTTGATAGAGAAACCCCTGGGTGTCATAGAGTTGACAGCTCCCAAGCTTGATGGTCTGGTCTATGTTGTGTCATCCCCTTGTGCCCTAGTAGTCGTGCGTGTGTATCTCTTCTATGACGGCGTGGAACTGGGCTTCTAGGCATTCCACTTCATTCTAGGGATCGAAGAGGACCTGATTGGAATGCTCATGAATTCCTCTTCAATCCGTGTGGTTCAGATGTGGGATTCCTGCTCGCTCGAAATCTCAACTGTGTCGAGAGTGCGTGGCATGCCGCACTCCGCAATCCTCATAGTGCAAACAAAATTTCACTCCTTTCCTATCACACTCACTTCTACTCCTGCACTGAGCTCAACACTTCACTCAACTCAACTAAACAATATCTTGTGCCTGCATCCTGTGCATTCTTATAACCAATTTTCCGATCCAAGTCATCATTTCCAAATTTACTTTGTCCATCATGACCAAATATGGAATTAATAACCCCAAAACCATCGGCAAGCCCATCTTACTAAGGGTCAGATCAATCATAAATGCACATCGCTTAGTCAAGTGCCGCCAACTAAAAGTATTAACTGTCTATATTTATTATTTATTTGACCACCTCATAGTCTTCTAGCTATCGCCAATGGTTTCCCTCACAACACTACTAAGTGCTATCCTTGCGCAACTTCTTCCTCTATGCTCGTCTCACTGCAATTTACCTAAGAAAAATTATATATATATATTTACTTGCGTAGTGCCTCAAGAATTGTGCGGCTCAAGCCCCATTTTATAGGGCTTCAAGTAGTTGCCATTCACAAGTTTTGGCAGCACCGCACCATCTAATTGCTGTAATTGAACTGCACCCCCAGAAGTAATTGAATGAACCAGATATGGACCTAACTAGTGCATATGTAACTTACCTAGATGCTTTATGAACTTATCGATGTATAATAACACCAAATATCCCTGTGTAAACTGCTTGTTCTTAATGCGGCGATCATGCCACACCTTTTGTTGATCCTTCTCGACACGCTAGTGGAAACTTGTGACAAAGCAGTCCTCTTCTAGCTATACCAACTGTGCGATGCACTCCTCTAATGCTTCTGCATCATCCATGCATGTCACAGTAGTAATCCGTATACTAGGAACAATGTATTCCATAGGCATTATTGCCTCTTGCCCATATACCAATTTAAACGGTGGTTGTCCTATCAACCATTTACAAGTGGTGCAATATTCCTATAGTACCACTAGAATTTTCAAAGCCCAATCATCGTGATTAGTATTGCATACCCTTGTAAGTGTGGTTTCCAATATTTTGTTGAAGGCCTTGACAGTTGGCATTTTCCTATGGATGGTAAGGTGTGCTCTTCTGATGCTGCACCTACAACTCCTCGGTTGGTGCCCTCACGGTTTGATTGATAAAGTGACTTCCCTGGTCACTCATCAATATCCTAGGACATCCAAACCTTGTCACAATATTCTCAAATATGAACTTAGCTGCTATCACAGCAGTGCAATCCATGATTGGTGTGGCCTCCTCCCACCTTGTCAGATAATTGATTGCTGTAATGATGTACCGTGCACCAGTCCTCTTTCTTGGTGGAGTAATTGGACCCACAAAGTCCACGGCCCATTTATCGAAAGGTTGTAGAGTTACCTGCGGCACAAGCGGCATCTCATCCTGCCATGATGGTGTGTCGACACGTTGACATACATCGCAACTTCACGCATAATCTATCGCATCATTATGTAATGTATGCCACCCTAACCTAGCATGCAACACCTTACACACAGTATCCCTGCCTCCATAGTGGACTCCCGCAATTCTTGCACGTGATTCTGCTATAATAGGTCCTTGCTCATGTGGTTAGATGCACCGTCACAAGATTTCATCTGGTTCAAGTTTGTATAATTGCCCCACAATCAGCTAGAAATCCTAAGCTTTCACTACCAATTGCCTCTTCTAATTGGTCGAAAGGTCCTCTGGAGCAACTCTAGTTTCCAAGAACTGAATGAGTGGAGCATAATGGTCCTTTGAAATCTGTACCTAGAACAGCTGCGCATCAAGAAATCCATCATCAATATTGATAGGCTCTTCTCCTATATCAATGCGAGATAGATGATCGGGGTCAGCATTCAACCGTCCTGGCTTCACAATTATCTCAAAGTCAAATTCCTGAAAAAAGCAGCAGCCATTGACAGATATTTCTCCCCAACACAGGATTATTGACCAGGTATTGCAAAGCAGAATGGTCCGTGAACATTTTGAAGTGACCACCCAACAGATAATGCCTAAACTTTTGTAGTGCATAAACCATGTCCAAGCCCTCTCTCTCGATGATTGTATAATTTCTTTCTACAAAAGACAACTTCCTACTTGCAAATGTGATTGGATGATCCAAGTCGCCCTCACCTGGCTACACAAGTACTACCCCTAGTGCAACAGAAGAGACATCTACATGGATGTGGAACTCCTTGTTCCAATCAAGGAATATCAGGATGGGCTTCGATGCCATCTTGGCCTTCAGTGTGTCAAAACTTCCGACACTCGTGATTTCACTCAAATGCAGCATCCTTCTTTAGCAACTTCTCCATTGAGTCCGTAATCACGGCGTATCCTTTGATGAACTTGCGATAGTACCCCGTTTGTCCCACCGTCACCCAAAGAATCTTGACATTAGTCGGTGGTGGAAGACTAAGGATAAGTGCAATCTTCGTAGGGTCGACTAACAACCCTTGCTTGCACACGATGTGTCCTAACAGTATTCCAAATGGCGTACAAAAAATGAACTTCTTTGAATTCAATGCAATTTTATACTGTCAAAACCTTTCTAGCATTAGTCTCAGGTTTTCTAAATGATCCCTAACCAAACCATAGACTGTCCAATCATCCATGTATACCTGCAAGAACTTCTGAATGAAATCTTTGAACGCAGCGACAACCACCCGAGAAAATATTGTTGGTGCATTCTTCAATCCAACAGGCATGACTGTATATTGAAAACAACCCCATTCAGTGACGAATGTGGTCTTATACCAATATTCCTTTGTTATTCGGATCTGGTGATACCCCGAAAATCCATCCATAAATGAGTACATATCTTGGCTACCTACCCCTTCAGGGACCCATCTATAAAGGGAGTTGGAAACGGATCATGTAGGCATGCATCGCTCAGCTTCCTCAAATCGACACAAATGTGAACTTCTCCAGTCTTTTTGTCCTGAACCACCATAGGGCTTATCCATTCCGACTCTTCAACAGTCTCAATGATTTCAGCTTCCAACATCCGGTCAAGCTCAGCTTTGACACGTTCTTTGTGTCGTGGGTTCAATCGATACGGCCTTTGTCACAGAGGTTTTGCGTCTGGTTTCAATGGTATTTTCATCTCCCCTATATCACCTAATATCCCTTTAATTTTCAAGAATCATGTCGGAAATAGATCGTGGAACTCATGCAGTAGATCTATAATCTGTGCCATTGGCTTATCATCCCAATAGTCCCCAATGTTAGCAAACTTTGGGTTTTCTTCTATCACAATGTTAGCTTTTTGGATCTTCAGCAGTTGACTCATGGGGTCAGTTGGTATGTTTGGTGGTGCAACATTGCGACTGCCTTCTGATTCCGAAATATTGACATTCCTCATGTCATCATCGTCTTCAAGTTCACCAGATATATTGTAGCACGCCATCGGGGATTGCATATGGCACTACACATGTGGATCTACAAGGTATGCGGCTGGCACAACCTTCAATACTACATCATGGATGAGTTGGAGTGCATTGTGGACCTCAGGGTTAGCATCCCAGAAATTAAAATTCTGCGCAAAGCAAATCGACAGCTCCTCCTAGGTATTTATGGTTCTTCGTAGATCTACCGCTAGATACCAAGATCTAGGCATTTCGTCCAATGTATGAACAAACTCATGGACCCACTCATCCTTTGGTCACGATGCCAACAAATCCTAACATTCCATTAAATGACCGGTGGGGTTATTCTTCCCATCATATCTCCCAATGGGATATGTCTCTGAATTACCAAAGCATACCATCATCAATCGTCGACACTATGCCCATTCATGGATTTCCTGTTTGTGAGCCACCCACTAGCATGTTGGGGTAGCCTTCAATGCTTCCTTCATTGCTAACATCCTTTGCGGTTCAAACACTTTCTCTTCAAATTCTTGGAGGAATTTGGACAACTCTATTAGCCCCTCATAGATCGGCAGCTCAACGGTCTCAGTCATAACACTGTTCAGAGATTGTGTGATCTGTCCACACTTTCTAAAAGACACCTCATGAAGCCGACTTTGCCAATTTTCTAAAGAATCATCAGAATCCGAGGATGCAGAGCTAGCGTTGTGCCATCTGATTTCACCATCAATATTAGGGTGAATATAGTCCTCGGAGATATTGTAGGAATGACCCCAGCCTCTAACAACCTCATCCTTGATAGGTTCAATATACCAATGTCCTTCCTGAGGGTCCATGGGAGAAATGACTCTGATATATTGGTTTGCAAATGTTATAACCCACTTCTTGAAATTGATAACTGCCATGTTATGATTGGCCCATCCAATCCATAGAAGTGCAGGATAAGAGCCTCCACCATCAACTACTTCAATGACATCAAAATCAGCATATGTCTTCATACCTTCGATATCGACAACCAGGTTTGAGACACGGCCAATAGGATGAACCTTGGTCTGATTTTCTAGTTGCAGTTGCACAGGGGACCACCCCAATGTTGGATTTCCCATCAACTACCAAGTCTACTTGGTCAAAATATTCACATCCGACCCTAGATCTAGAAGAACAGAATTGACTTCATAGTCCCCTATTTAGATGTTCATTCTCATCTCTTTACCTATTATTCTCTTCTGAAGGGATTTTACTGTGAAATCCTTTAGCATTTGATTCTGTTGGCACAACAACTTCTCAATCTCATTAAGAGCCTCGAGATATCTAGCTAATGATGGACAACTTTCAAATAATTGTCACAAGGTACCATGTTGTCACGATGGTCCTACCTCTATAGAAGGATCAAAAGGAGATGGCATTTCAACAATAGGAAACTTACCCGGATTCCTCCCAATTACATGCTTGGCCTGAAAGAATTGTCGCAACTGTGGGTCCTTAATTCAGGTTCTGAGATTGGTTCAAGGGTGGATTCTGAATCCGCAGTGGGTTCATTGGCTAATTATGAGTATGTAGCAGGATCTGAGGCTGATTGTACAACGGATGTTGGGTCTGCAATTGGTTTTGGTTTTGGAACTGGTTTTCCAACTGAGGGATGTTTTCGGCCTACCACTTCACAATCAACTAAGGGAAATTTTTGACATTATGCTTGCTTATTGCATAGTATGTACACTGCGCATGGGGACACCCCCTCTGATAGTGGAAAAATACCCCGCAGGTGTAACACTGGATGGATTCTCGACCTCATCCTCCTCATCCAAACCCTCCTCCTCATCCCCTAAATCCTCCTCGAAATCCTCTGGTTTGCTGATATTATGGTTGGGCTAGATTCTACAGGGGATTTGGTTGTTTCTAAATGTAGTGTGCTGCTTGAACATACTGCGGTTGAGGCTGAGCAATCAACACTTGATTATACTGTGGTCGCGGTGCAAATTGTGGTTGTGCTATGAACTATGGATGCAGTGTGAACTGTGGTTGCAACTGTGACAGAATAGACTGGATTTGTGGAGGTGGTGCATACTGTACTGTCTTCTCTACCATTTGTGGTTGTGACTGCTGGATCGTGCGGGGATCCTTTCCCTTCACAAAATATGAATCATATGTTCTCTCTTGAAGCAGGTCATAAGCTCAGTAGCCTTTATCCTCGTGCCCTACTAAGCGACAAAAGGAGCAATATAAAATTTCTACCTTCGTAACCATATTCTGAATGTAGCTATATTTTTTGTGTCGATGCCCATATACCTGACATATGCGACACCATGGCACACCAGTGCAACTCAAAGGGTTCGGTGCTCCTAAGAGAAAATAATTTCATAAAGTCGGATAGGTGTCCTTGGAGTGTCCATCCGTATGACACCACGTGCACCAGAGGTCATCATGCTCTTCTTTTTCCTTCTTAATATCTTATAGCTGGAGTGTCAAATTCGCTAGCTGTGCCTCAATCGGGTTCATGACAACTGCAGTCTCCTAATAGGTGAAGCTTCTAACTTCATTTCCATCTCCAGGGCCTCATTCTGTGTTGTGATATTTTTCTGCATTAGCAACTTTCGGATGTGCAGAACTAATGCAACAATGAACCACTCCTTATGCTAAACATTCTCATTTTAAAGCTGACTCGAGCCATCAACATTTTTAACTGTTGATCAAAATCCCAAAAAGTTTCATTCAGAAACTGCTTGATCTAATTGAGTTTTGTAATATATTGGGCCTCAGATTTGGGTTTCTTAACTCCCTTGAATAGTCCTTCCCGGATCTCATTAAGTGTTTTTTCCATGGTCCCCTTAGGAACCTGCATGAATCTCATGTACCATTCAAGCACATGACCCCTGAGGGTGGTCACCAATTGGCTTCTCTTAATATCATCGTCCACACTCTATTTGGTAGTCCAAACTACTTCACATAAGAACCAGTAGTGCTATGGGTCATCAGTCCTATTTCCATGGAATATTGGTAACTTCATCTCATCGCCTGTCATTCTGGGCCTTCTTCCTACAAACAGTGTTCTACTACTAGACTGTTTCTAGCAGGTCAGACAAGGTGATGTAGAATGCGCTTTTCTACCTGTTGGTGGAGCAGTGCATAGAGGTGTGGACACGTTATTACTGGGGTTCAATCTTCCCACTATCCTGGGCATATCATGGGTCTGGTCATCCTCATCATCACTGTAGGGTTTCTTCATCCCGTGTGGTTGTTATTCGTGGTCTTGCGTCTCATTCGCAGCAGGACCTTCCCCTGTCCTCTGCCTCTTCTCTTGTCAAAACTTTGCTCTTGCCCTCGTATAACCACTTGTTTCCTCAGTGACCCTCACAGTCTCGTTAGAACTCATACCCATCTACCCCTTATCTTTCCATTCCCCCCCCCCTTTTTTCATAGTGTCAATTGCCTCCGCACCCCAGAGTTCCTCTACTCGAGGTGCATTTTTAAAATACCCTTCTCGCAGATAAGCATATTAATAGATAATTGTAGAGACAGCAAGAACCTACCTCGTGGCCCATTGAAGAACTCTCTTTCTGCTTCGTTGTATGCCTTATTGGTATCGACTGCAAAATCGGTGATGCATCCCTCCAGAATACTATCTAGCCATACTTTGACAGCTCACGATGCTTTGTTATCGGTTTCTTGTAGCTCCTGGATCAGTCCAGGGGTCCAGGATGTCGACTCTCCTCCTTGATGTTTATTCTTCTTACAAGTGAATCGCGCTAGCCATTCATATAGTATGACCGAAAATTCACAAAAGAACCATTCATAGGGACCATCATAGATATATCTGTTTAGCCACCTGGTTGTCAACAGCTTCAAATTCTGATTCTCTATTTCAGTGAACTCTTGCAGATTTAGGTCAAACCAATCTTCAATCTCTAGTTTTGTTGGATGCCACAACATATCCTCCCTTCAATTGCAACGAGGTCCCGAAAATAGAACCATTTGTTGGTGCAACCCACCAACAAAGCCTCATCGACAGAGGTTCCCACTTTGTCGACGCCCAACCAGCATGATCTCCCTGAGCACTGGCCCAGACAGGTTTGACCCCACCCAGCAACACCCGTAGAGAGGATTAAGTCTCACCTGACCTGTCAAGGGAGAGCTGTCGGAACTAATTTTTCGGCAGTAAGAAGGGAGGGCATGGCATCAATGACTGAAATTCATAATCAACATATACTCGAGAGATAGTTTTATCAGAATCGCATCATTCATCACAGATCTAGTAGATCACTAACAGATTGCATTACTTCTTTCATTGCAATAGTAACATTCATTCATATAACTGATACAGTAACCATCCATCATTATCATTGCAGAGCATAAAGACAGAAAAGAAATAAGAAACAAGATCACTTCAGGGCAACATCCATCATGTCATATTACTTCTGCACAATAGATCCAAATCATACAGTACTTCTCCACAGCAGGAGAATGATCACAAACCAAGACTCAATAGCTGGTCGACACAGACAAAGCCAAAACTGCTCAAGATCAAAATGAAGTGACAAGGTCACAGAACACACAATGGATTGATCGATTGATCTTTCGCATCCATGATACTAATTTACAATTGCAATTCTAATTCTATATATAGGCTTGATCCTTTACATCCAAGATCCACTTCTAACTAACCTCTAACAAACTAGTGACCTATATCCACAAAATGTGGGCAATCGGTACAAAATTGCATAAACAATTCCAAAAACGGTTATTCTTCCACTTATCACGTTGTTGTGGTCCTTTGCGGTGGCGTGTGAGCTTGCACAGCCTCCGCGGTTTTGCGTAACTCACTTACCCAATACCCCTGCCAACACAATAATACAAATAGAATAGCTTCTTAAGTTACATTATTTTAACACTCCCTCTTAACTAAGAAGGTATTCTACATCATCGACAACAACCACAACAACAATTGTACAAATGAATGGTGAATCTTTATATGTCATAGGAAGTTTTGGAACAACATCATATGTCTTCATCATCGATATGGAATTGCATCATCATCAGCGTCATCATCATCATCATGGAACTGCTGGATCATCATCAACATCATAAGTATGTGGATATTGGGCCATCATCATCGCTATCAGTATGTGAGTACTGGGACATCATCATCATCGAGAACATCAACGGTAGGTGGATACTAGGACATCATCATCGTCATTAGCATGTGAGTATTGGGAAATCATCATCAATATGTGGATACTGGAACATCATCATCCGAAACATCAGTATGTAAATACCAGAACAACAACAAAATCATTAGCATGTTAGTGATAAAGCAACATCATCAACAAAATAAATGCTAGATCATCATCTGCATCATCAACGTAAAGATGGTGGGACATCATCGTCATCAGCATAGAATGCTGAGAGAACATCATCATCAACAACATAGAAATACTGGAACAAAATCATCATCAACAACATGGAAATGTTGGAACAACATCACCATCATTAGCATAGAAATGTTGGAATTAGCATAGAGTGCTTGAGCCACATCGTCTTCGTCATCATAGAAATGTTTCTATCGACACATAGTGGTAGGACCACACCATTTACATCAGCATAGAAATGTTGAAATCAACAAAGAGTGTTGAAACCACATCGTCTATATCAACATAGAAATGATGGCATCAACTCATCATCTTTCCCTTAGAGAATTTGAAGCAACATCACGGTGGGTTCTCTGGTAGAACTACTTAGGTGTTTTTCTAAATTACTAACCCTTTCAGGAAAAACAAGCCTAGCAATACAAATGGATCTACTTGGGGACTAAACAAGCCTTGTCTGGATTACTAACCCTTTTAGGACAAACAATCCTATCCATACATACTAATCTCATTAGGATCAAACTGTCCTAATCTGCATTACTAACCCTTTTGATCCAAAAAATCCTATCCATACATACCCTACCTAGGTTGAGCTACCACACCATTGCAATAGGAAATATCCTATGTCATCATCACTCCCTTTTTCGAGGGAGGTCCTTTCAGACTACACCAAGCTTGTATCAAAACTATTCAAACTTTACAAGAGACAGAGGCTTAGTTAACACATCAACAACTTGTTCCTATGTGGGAACATAATTGAGCTTTACAACCCCCTTTTGCACCATATACAGGATGTAGTGATATCTAATTTCAATATGTTTCAAATTATCATGAAACAATGGGTTTACTGTCATCTTAATACAACTCTGATTATCACAATGTATATCGGTCACATCTATCTCAACATTGAATAAACTTTCCAACATCTTGTGAAGCCATACTACTTCGCTACAGGATGAACATGCTACAATGTATTCATCCTTTTCTATACTAAGGGAAATAATTGACTACTTTCTATAGAACCATGAGATCATACCTGATCCCAAACTGAAACAATATCCTGAATTTCTCTTTCTATATTCGACACTTCCTTCCCAATCAGAATCTACAAATCCATGTAATCTGGTCTCACCATCTGAATCATATTTGAGACCATAATCCAACGTGCCCTTCAGGTACCTCATCATATTTTTTGTTGCAACTAGGTGAACATGTTTGGGATCCATCATATACTGACTGAAGGTGTTTACAACAAAACATATATCTAGCCTCATATTGGTCAAATACATTAATGAACCAATAATATGTCTGTATAAGGTAACAACCACTTTCTCTGAATAATTGTCATTCAAAATCTTCAATTTTTTTGTCATAGGATTAATCATAGCCTTACAATCCATCATCCCAAATATCTTTAGGATATCAACTGCATATTTTCCATGGTTCAGGAAAATATCATCTGGATACTTCCATACTTCAAGACCTAGAAATAGTGCATTATACCAAGGTCTTTCATCTCAAACTCTACAATGATATTCTTCTTGCATTAGTTGATGGACTTATATTCACCTATAAAAAATATATCATCTGCATATATTTGTAATATCATAAGCCCATCATCCTCAAACTTATAGTAAAGGTTGGAATTTTCTTTACTCTTGGTAAATCCCAAACTCATCAGGAATCCATCAATTCTTCCATACCATGCTCTGGGTGCTTGCTTCGACCCATAAAACGCCTTCTTTAGTATACATACATGAGTATTCTTATCATCTGTGTCAAAGGACTGCTATTTCTCAATGCATACTTCTTCTTCTATCACTCCATTTAGGAAGTTTGTCTTTACATCCATCAGATGTAACTTAGACTTCATTTTGGATTCCAAGCCAAGGGTAGTTTGGATTGAGGTGTACCTTACGACTGGTACAAATGTCTCCTCATAGTCAATTCCTTCCTTCTTTATAATGCACCGATATTCCAAGACCATGGAATCTAGCCATTCCTTCTACTTTGTTGCTTCTTCAAATCATGTAGGTTCTTTGTCAACAAGATTATACATCAAAGACACATAAATGGGGTATGGGTTTGGATTCTTATTTTCTCTGATGGTTCCTTCTGAGACACCATATATTTCTTCTTCTTCAATTATTTCACGTTCCCAAGCAAGAATTATTTTGCGTGAAATCATCTCACTAGGATACTCCTCAGGTCTTTGAGTTTCTATCATGTCATGATACTGAGGGATCTATTCTTTCTCATCATTTCTAACTGGTGTGGATATTTCTGTAGCTCTAGGAGATTCATGCTCCTCTTCATCTTCCTGATTCTTCCTTAATTTTTTGAAGTTTGTATCTTCATTAAATGTGACATCTCTATTGAGTTCAATTTGATGATATCCTAGGATTTTTATTAAGCCTTTGATTTCTGACTATATCCTACAAATAATCCCTTCTTTCCTAAAGGGTCCCACTTCAATCTCTTATCCTTGGGAATGTGTATGTATACCAGATATCCAAATGTCTTCAGGTGACTGACTTCGGGATTTTCTCTAGTAAACATCTCTTATGAAATCTTATTTCTTGTAGCATTGTGAGAGATTCTATCCTATACTTAGACTATTGTTCTAGCTGCTTCTTCCCACATATACATTTGTATATCTTGATCATGGATCATGGATTTTACTGCTTCCATGATAGATATATTATTCCTCTTAGCCACACCATTCTATTGAGTATTATAGGGGATGGTGAGATCCCTCTTAATCCCATATTCTTTGTAGTAATCATTGAATTCACCTAATGTGAACTCACCTGCATTATCTGATCTTAAGGTATTGATCCTCTTTTTAGAGATTTTTTCTACAAGAGCCTTGAACTCTTTTAACTTTTCAAATACTTCATCTTTATTCTTCAATAAATGGGTCCAAGTTTTACGATAGTAGTCATCAATAAAGGAATCATAATAAACATACCCGCTTAGTGAAGTAGTGTGGATTGGTCTGCATACATATGATTGAACAATGTCTAAGATCCCTTTTTCTTTACTATCCCTATTTGGAAACGAGTTCTTAGTGTTATTTCCTTGTGCACATCCTTTCCACACTCCTGAATGGTTTATCTAGATCTCTGGTAAACCTGTCACCACCTTTCCTACAATTGGCAATGCTTTTTAATGTATATGGGCAAGTATTTTGTTCCATAGTTCACATGGGATTACGGTGCTAGTCATCAAGGACAAATATGCATGCCCCTTTAGTTTGTAGAGTCCTCCTTCTTCAACTCCAATCACCACTACATCATATATATTTTTCCCCTTTGTCCACCTGAGGACTTCACCATCTACGAAAGAAACTTTGAAACCTTTCTTATCTAAATCTAAGATAGAAAGGATATTCTTCTTTAAACATGGGACATATAGAACATCCTTCATCTTCATGGAATTTCTGGAGTCCATCTTATAAGAGGCTTCTCCCATCCCTTTAATGGGATATCGGTAATAATATCCAAGTATTACTTTGTGTGGGGAATCCTTCTGTTCAAGACAAGAGAGGGAATCCTTGTAAATTGTGATATGCTTGGAGGCACCACTATCTACTAGCCAAGTATGACTTCCAGGTGAAACTCAAACTATCAGGGATGGAATCCAAACATATTCTTCACATGAATATTCATCTTCTTTAGTCCTCTTCTCATCTTCTTGATATTCATCTATGCATGATCTTCAGCTACATGGACTTGGAACCTTTTGTTCCTCTTCTTGATCTGTTCTACCTTCAGAGGAAAATTTATGGAGATGTGTCCCATCTTGTGGCAAGTGAATCTTTTAAAAGATGAGAATTCCTTATTTACCCTCTTATCCTTTTGAGGCCCTTGATTTATTTTGGGAGGATCATCATGACTCTTCCTCTTCTTCTTTCCTTTGGTACAGGATTCCAAAGATTGAACTTAATTTTCATTCAGCTTCTCTTATCTGACTACTATTCTTTCTTTTCCTTGAACACACTCTTTCCATAACATTGAGAACTTTTTTTTTTTGTAAGTACGAGATTCTATTATGATACAAAAGGTTACAAAGAAAGGCTGATCCAAAGGTCGATAGAGCTTGACCTTCAGCCCAAAAAGACCAGACTTAGAAACTCCTGTCTCTGCTGACAAAACCTAAAGAATGACCAGGCTTGGAAATTCCTATCTCTTCTGATAACCCAAAAGTGGTGTCTTACATCTCAAAAACCCTGATAGCAGAACAATCGAAAAAGAACTGAGACGGTACTAAGACCTATTACATAGACAGCCCAGTAATAGAAAAAACATTTAATAGACAACAGAGAAACACAAAGGCCGAAGAACCCTCCAAAGAAACCACTTTAGCTTCCATCCTTGCTGGGTGGAATATGAGGTTGATCCTCCCGAGGGGGTGCCATGGTGAAAGCTGGAGAATTAGCCAGAGTATTCCCTGGGTTAGAATATTCGGCTCCAAGATTGACCAGCATATTTTGAGCTATCTGCTCCAGAAGATGAAACCTCGCCGTTCTTTCTTGTTGACCTCTGCAGATGGTTTCCATGGCATCACAGATGCCCTGAGCAGTTTGAATTTTGGATTGGATGTCTCTGGATAATAGGATGCGTGCCGACCAGAACGGATTGGGAATTAAAGGGCCTCCCATTAGCATTTCAAAGTCTCAAAGGAGGTCAATCTCCATGATCACAATAAATTCCTCGATAGCAGTAGGCACCTTGGCCATATACTGGTCTCCCCAGTTGAATGGAGCAGCATCCGGAATGCCCCTGCCATAGGAAAATGAATCCTCCATTGCACTAGGAAAAGATTCACTTGGATTACCACAACGATTTGGCCATGTGCTCTAGACCGAGCCCTCCATATCCTCGGCATGGTGCAGTCACTCAGGAAGACAAAGGACAGAAGTAGAAAGGAGAACATAGACTTGGATAGGTCCATGGACTCCTCCGGAGGCACATAAATAGGGCCTTCCAATGTCGGCAAAATCCTCCTGCAACTTTCTTCCTTAAATCCCCTTGATCCTACCATAATGCCTTGCCACTCTCCACGCTCAAGCCGATCTCTCACCTTTTGCGAGTGATTCACATCCTTAAGATTTACAGTAGGCCAGAGGATACAGGCCTCCATCATAGATATCAATATAATCAATTCAATGGTAGGTATAGTACCTGCACTTCCATCCTTCCTCATTCCCACGGATCCAGCTTTAAGGTAACCCTGGCATTGTATATAAAGCCGCTCTCTCCTTTCAGACTTGGGACTACCTTGCTTGGTTTCCACGTGATCTATTCCAAGGCCGCATGTAAGGCGAGGATAATCGAGATGGAACCGTGTGTTAAGGAAAACATGATCATGGGATAAGACATGCCTTAGCGTACCCCATCTAGCAATCAAAAACTCTCCTGTCCTGCTGAGTTTATCGCTAGACCTTTGCAGGCCCTCCCGAGATGTCGATACGCCGACTTATTTCCTTCGCTCAGATTGGAGCCATTTTTCATTCACATGTGGAATGTAGAGTGTTGTGCCTCACGTCATCATCCTTCAGCTTGGAGCAGCTACTCCAAATTTGATGGGTCTTTCCGCCATCCTCCTTTATCTCTGCATGGAAAGAATACTCACTCTCCACTCCTGCGTTAGCCATGGCATCCGCCACCTTGTTCCCTTCACACTTAACATGCGTTAGTAGAAAGGCTTCCTCTCCTGTGAGGATCTGCCTGAGGACATTTAACCTGCTCTCCCATCTCCAATTTTTGGAAACTTGGGTAGTTAAGGATCCTGCTTGAAGTCTGCGTGCAATGTTAATTATGATACGGGAGTCACCCTCCAGCACTAGAGGTGATTTACTCGTTTGATTTTCCTAGTTCAAGCCATCGATTAAACCTTCCATCTCAGCCATGTTTTTCGTATTAGTCCCTATGGAACCCCAGAATAGACTAAGGATGCCTCCCTTTGAATTTCTAATGACACCTCCATATCCGGCTGGTCCTAGATTTCCTTTGGCCGCTTCGTCTACATTGAGTTTGAAGGACCCTCCTAGTGGAGAATTTCAGAACAGTGTGCTGGAGACATGCACAGGGTGAGAGCGAGCAATTGATTTGTTTGGAGGTATTTCTTCTAACCCAAAAGCATGTAGAATACTACATTCATTTCTTTCCGCTACAAATTCTTCCTTTGACCAAGAGTGCAATGATATGGTTTCTTTCATGTGGGTTTCTATGGAATTCCATATTTATTCAAGTTTCCTTGCTTTGTTCTTGAATGTTTGTTTATTTCTAGTCTTCCAGATTTCCCAAATTGTGAAGCCAGGGAAAATTTTCGATAGGCGGTTCACTATTTTGTTTTTGAATCTATTTATGGGCCATTCAACAATTGTTATATCTGGTCGTCCCCTGTTTCTGTGATCTTTTTTGAATATTGTCGACCCTTTCTCCCATAAGGAGTTAGAAATCCTGCATTCGTCCAGTAGGTGATTAATAGACTCATCATTCTCTTTGCACATGCAGCAATGGGACAGTCCATGAAAACCTCTGACCTGTAGGTTATCCCAAGTTAGGATGCGGCATTTTATAACCAGCCAACAAAACACAGAGATTTTGGGCCACCATCCTCCCTTCCAGATTTTAATCCATTTGGATTCTGGAGCATTGTTTTGGGTTTCAGTTAGCGAACCTAGGGATTATTTTGGATTGAAGTTTCCTGAGGTCGTATACCCCCATATTATCTTTTCAAGATCCTCATTCTTGGAAAAACTTTTCTTGTAGAGTTCTGATAAGAAATTTTCGATATCTTCCCCTGGTGCTTTGTCTTGCCACCATCTTTTTCCTTTCCATCTTCTAAACCTCTGGTCTACATTTTCATTGTCCCAAAACTCTGCAACCTTCACCATGGAGCTATTTTGGAGGAAGGAGCATAATAGAGGTGTGTCTTCCCCACATGAGATAGCAGGTTCCTAGTTCAGAGCTTCACTCGTAAATACTGCATTTTAGTTGTTCCAAACTTCCCAAAAGCTATGTTTTTGAACTAGACCCCTGTTTTCTTGGGTGGTCTTCCAGATGTTGGAGCCTGGTATATTTTCACTGAACCTTACAAGGGATTGTTTTGGCCAGTGTAGCACATATTTCAAGTGCCACAGTTTGGCCCAAGGCTCATGTTTATAGTTCACCCATCTCCACCAGATTTTTGCACTCATAACTTTGTTATTATCCAGTGGGTCTCTGAGGCCCAATCCTCCCATAACCTTTAGGGTGCAGAGGGTTTGCAAATCCACCATAGGCCATTTTATATTATCTTTCATTCCCCCCCAAAGGAAATTCCTTTGGATATTCCTGATTTGTTTGTTGATGGATTTCGGGGCTGCCAGAACTGAGAAGAGATAAATGGGCATGGCCTGCAGCACCAATTTTACCAGGATTAGTCTGCTCAGAAAATTGAGAGATCTGAAGGTCCAAAGACTTATATTTTTGTTAATTTTGTCCAACAATTCTTTCCAGGAGACTTGTTTTATAGTTGATTCTGCCATTGGTGCTCCGATATACTTAGAGGGAAGGCTACCTTCCGGAAATTCCAAGATGCTGAGGATGTTTCTCTTGGTAATCCTAGGGGTGTTGAAGAAGTAGGTCTGAGATTTCTCCTTGTTGATTTCGAGTCCACTAGCTTCAAGAAAGATATTCAAACAATATTTAATTCCCCTAGATTCATGCATCGAGGATGGGCCCATCAGCATGTTATAGTCCATGAATTGTTGGTGGGTTTGGGGACCCATTCCTTCTATTAGGGACAATCCCTAGATTTTGTTCTCAGCTCTCCTATTCTTGAGCATCCTACCAATCCCTTCAGCTGCAATAATGAAGAGGAAAGGAGAAAGGGGATCTCCTTGTCTAATACCTCTGGTTGCATTGAAGGGGCTCGAGGGAGATCCATTAACCAAAATAGAGAAGAAAGCATAGGATACCATATTCATGATCCAATTAGTCTAATCTTCTGCAAATCCAAAAGCTTTTAATATGCCACCCAAGAATTCCCATTTCAATTTATCGTAAGCTTTGGAAAGCTCAAGTTTCAAAAGCATACCTGGAGTCTTGGTTTCTTTGAGGGAGTGGATAGTTTCATAGACTAGAATTATTCCATCCAAGATTTGTCTTCCTTCCACAAACCCAGTGTGCTCCAGAGAAATGATAAGAGGTAGGAGGGGTTCTAAACGATTAGCTATTACCTTGGAGATGAGTTTATAGATCACATTGCACAAGGTGATCGATCTTAGTTTGCTAGGGTCTTCAGTCCCACTTTCTTTGGAATGAGAGCTAGGAAAGTTGAATTGAGAGCTTTGAGAACACTCCCCGATTTCTGGGAATCCTCCACTAGGGCCACTATTTCTTCTTTCAACCACTCCCAGCTGGTGTGGAAAAAATTTGTTGTGAAGCCATCTGGGCCCGGCGCTTTATCTTTCGCCATTTGATTAACAGCCTTTTCTACCTCTGCCATCTCTATGACTTTGATGAGTATTTGGTTGTGGTCCTTTGTGATGAGCTTAGGGATGTGGCTTAACACCTCTCTTTGAGCTTCCTCCCTGTCTCTTTCTGGTTCCTGCAAGAGCTTAGAAAAGTAAAAGTTTAGGTTGTTCTCCAGATCTTCTTGGGATTCGGTGATGCTTCCGTCCTCCTTCTTCAATCTGTCCATCCTATTTCCCTACCCGTGTTGAATGGCCACTTTATGGAAAAAACTAGTGTTTCATTCCCCTTCTTGGAGCCATTTAATTCGAGACTTTTGGTTCCGGTAGACTTCCTCTTGTCTCTCTCTTTGATTGAATTCCTACAATAAAGTCTTTTCTTGAAACCTCAGATCTTCAGTCTAACTACTGAGCATTACTTGAGACTGAAGTTGCTGGATATTTATCTCTAAAACCTTCTTTTCTTGGAATATGTTGCCAAAGGATTCCTTATTCCATTTCTTGATGTGGTATTTAAGGTGTTTAAGCTTTTGTTGAAATTGATACATGCAGGTGCCCCTAATAGGAGGGGAGCTTTCCCACCATCCTCTGAGTTTCTCCTAGAAGCCAGGTAGGAGGAGCCAAAATTTTTCAAATCAGAATGTTCTACGAGGGTTGACTCTGACATTGTCCCATTCCAAGCTAATGGGCCAATGGTGCGATCATGTCACTGGTAGGATAACCGCTTTGAGGTTTCCCCCGGCCATCATGACCAAATATGAAAGCAGGAATTTTTCAAGTCTGCATGCTAGTCCTCTATCCCCTGTCTGTTTATTGTTCCATGTGAAGTCACCATTGGAAGTTCTGACATCGATCAGGTCTAGATCAATGATGATGTTATTGAATAGAGTGCTCATGGAATTTAAGCATCGGATACCGCCCTTTTTTTGTCTAGGTTTCTTATCAGGTTAACGTCGCCTCCTATAATCCATGCTTTGTCCTAAACTAAAGTTTTTAGGTCTGAGAGTGATTCGAAAAATGCAGGCTTCTAATCCGCCGTCGGGAGGCCATAAACACTGGAGATGAATCCTCTTATTCTAGTGCCGAGAATGTGGAAATCAACTGAGATAGTACAGTTGGTGGTAAGAAAACCTAATAAGGACACCACACGAGGGTTCCAAATAATTCCCAAACCACCCACTGCTCCTCTGGTATCGATTGCGATTGACTCGCAACCCTTCCACACTTTTTGGTCTATACTTGCAAGATCTTCTCCTGAGAATTTAGTTTCTTGCAAGAAAATTATCCCTAATTTTTCTTTGTCGATTCTTCTTTTAAGAAGGTGCTTCTTGAGTGCACTGTTGTAGCCTCTGATATTCCAGGTTGTAATCTTCATTAAGAAGGGATTAAATGGAAGGGGAAAGGGCTGCATCTATTGTTGGATACTGCCCTGAAGCCACCAGGTGTTCTCCTATTGCTTTCATTCTCTAGACATTGCTTGGTCTACCTCTTTTATCTTTCTTTGTATTTTTCCCTTTCCCTTCTGTGACTTTGAGAGATTCAATCACGACTCCTAGGGTGTTCATGTTTTTAGCTTGGATGATCACTTTCTCTAGAAGGGACACTTGCTGCAGGGGGATCTGCGTTGGATGTTTTTCAGAGCAAGCCGCTTCCATTCTGTCCAGATCTAGGTCCCCTATTTCCATGTCCTCAGAAATAGCTTCCCTTGTTCCTGAGTCTTTTTGGGTTTCCTCGGGTCGGTTTTATGGAAGGGGATCTGGGGTAGTTTTCTTAGAACCATGAAAATATTTTTGGGTTGAAATATTATCAGTTCCTTTTTTTCTTTATCCTTCTTCTCTTGCTATTTTCCTGGATTTTTGTCCTTCATAGCGTCTATTTGTGCCTCGGCTGAGTCTTTTAGTTGATCTTCTTGGAGGGTGTCTAAATTTGTTCCAGGTTTGCACTCTTTTGTGAACTTTCAAACCCGAGATATTTCTAGCTTGCCTCTTTTTGTTTTGAATCTTGGTGAATCCTTCCTCATCCTGAATTTCTTGATCTTTCTTCCCTCCTGGTCTCTTGTTTTGGGGACAGTCTCTGAACAGATTCCCATGTTCATGGCATTTCCTGCTTCGAAATGGGATCTGCTCATAGTCTATGGTTTGAAACCATTCCTCATCTTCCCATGTTAATTCTATTCCATCTGGTAAATATCTTGATATATCCAGGTAGATGCATATCCTGGCATACGAGATGTATTTCCTCTTTCTAGTTTGTTTGGAGACTTTGATGAAGGTCCCCAGGGTGTTTCCTATGTCCATTAAGATTTCTTCCTTCCAGTATTCTATTGGGAGAGAATACATTCTAATCCAAACTGGTGCACTTGTCAAATTTTCTTTGTTTGGGTCAAATCTCTCTTTCCAGGGTCTCAAGAAGAGGCCCGCTGAGTTGAATAAGTAGGGACAATTCTCAAAAATATTTGTTTTGTCATCTTCATTGAAGAAAATAATGGTAAAGAACCCTTTAGCTCCTAGTTGGAGGTCATAGTGTCCTTGGGGTTTCCACGTTGAGTTAATGCACCATACTAGAGTCTTTTCTATGAGCCAGATCCCCATGAATTTTCTTATGAGGGCCCTTTCTTTCATATATTGAATTTCCTCCCTGACTCTTTCTGATTTGATCTATAGACATGGAATTGTTTTGGACTTTGGGATGCATTGTCCTGTCCTTCTTGTACCCTGGTAGTTGCTTCCTCTTTTGTTTTTCCACTGCTCCCTTCCCCATCTTTGGATGTTGTCTGGGCATTGATTACTACTTTTCCTTTGTCATTTTTTGATCCCAAGATGATTGTCTCTGCCTCCAATACTTTAGACCTTCCCCAGTCCATCTCCCACCGAGGAGGAGCAGGAACCATCACGAAAGTTATTGCTGCACCACCATCGACCTGCTGAGCCACCAAGAAATCTACCTCCTACCATTCACCGCCGAACCAGCAAGCACTCTCAAAGTCCAACCTTACCTCCATAACTTTGAGAACTTGGTCATCTTTCTTCTGGAACATATTCCTTGAATTAAATATTTTCATTCTTTTAGCAGACCGTTCAAGGTGGTCATTACATAAATAATTAATAACCTAATATAATAATTAATAATTAATTAATAAATGTAATATATGTTTGGTATATTACAAGTTATCTTGCTCTGAAAAGATTCATCCACTAAACTTCTATGAGTGTGCTTGAATTAGAATTTTTGCCATGAATAACAGTGCC
Organism: Pseudotsuga menziesii; assembly: GCA_001517045.1. NCBI lineage: Eukaryota > Viridiplantae > Streptophyta > Pinopsida > Pinales > Pinaceae > Pseudotsuga > Pseudotsuga menziesii. Next base: position 50,036 of record LPNX010210587.1, read on the forward strand.
ATAGTTTAACAATTATTGAAATAATTGGTCGCATTTCCATTCAAATATTTTCATGTATATGATTCTATAGATAAACGAATAACACCTATATGGAGTATTCTTTTCAACTTCTAATATGATGGTGTTATGTTGATCTTCTAATTTGATGTATATTTCTGATATTTCTGTATGCTTTGATATGGTTTTATTACCTGTAGTGGAAACTACTAATAATGTACTTCTTTGTCCGACGAGCTTGTCTTTAGTTGCTCTCAGGGAACGTTTTGATATTGAGACTCTAGAACATATTGAGTCACAACCACTAGTATAATTTCATCCTTTATTTGTCGCAACATCTTCTAGGTTTCATTCTACTACATTATCATGATTAAGGTCATCTTTGACGCTTTTATTTTCATCATTAAATTCTTCTATAACTTCAATTTTTTCATAATTATTGTTAACAATGACTTCATTTTTAGCCGTATTTTATGTTTTATTACAATCTATGACATTGTCATTTTCTTTACAATTGATATTAACATTGTGATTGTCAATATCATCTTGATATTTCATATCATTGTCTTGTATATCTTATGTTTCATCGTCCTTATTATCGTCTTCCTTAACAAGTCCTTGTTCTAGAGCTTCACTTGACAGTTTTATAGATTTTTTCGTTGGCGTATTAATGTGCCATAGTTGCCTTCCTTATAAGAAGCCACATCTAAATTCCGGTAGACACACATATTTTTTACTGAGTATCGTATTTTGAGGTTTGTAGTTGGGGTGTCCTTTGTTATCCCTCTCGAAGTCTGGTGGCCTGAATATTTTGTGAGGAGGGATAAAAGGAGGCGGTCTTCGTGGCCTCCCTTCCTTTCTGGTTGAAGTAGTGACTTCAAACTCTTCCCTACATGAATATTTAGGAGGCATCATCGTACCTTGTTCCTCTTTACTTAGGAACTTGGGAGTCGCAGTCGCTTCTTCTGTTGGGAATGAAAATGCAGTTTCCAACTTTCCCTCGCTTGATATTTTGGATACCATAACCACTTCTACTATCATAAGTTCCATAGTAGTTTCCCGCGTTCCCATTCTTGAGAAGTGATATGTCATAATCGCTTCTTCTTCATAGGCTTGTTAATCATTTTCTCTCAACATTGTCTTGGTTTGAGTAGTAAATTCTTCAAGGTTTGATCTTTCTACAAGTTCTTCCTTGATTCCATCTTTGTCAATCGTTTCTTTTTGTTTGGTTTCTTGACTATATTCAGTTTCGCTTTCTTTTTCAGGTTTTTGTTTCAAATGGTTTTTTATCATTTTCTTTATAATTTTAAATTCTTCTTCATATTTTTCCTACTTTTTGTTTACTTTCTTGATTCCTTTAACAATTTTATCCCGTGATGACGACATTTCTATCTTCAAAGTCTTGAGAATTTAAATTTTTTATTTTTAATAATAATAATAATACTAATTAATTAATTAATAATAATAATAATAATAATAATAATATTTTTATAAACTATATATATAATTTAATATATAGTTTTCTTGTTTAAATTTAAAATATACAAACTATAATAATATAATAATAATGATTATTATTATTAATAGTTGTAATATATTTGTTTTTAAAAAAAAATTAGGGTTTTGGTGAAGAGTAATGGTATGGAAGAGGAGTAAAGGGTAACAGGTGGACAAGTGTAATGGCATGGATGAATTTATGGTTTTAAAATTATAATAATAAAACCATGGGCTAGTTTTATAAAACCATGGACTGGTTTTATAAAACCATGGACTAGTTTTTTTTTTTCCTTTTTACTTTCTACTTTATTTTATTTTTGTTTCCTTAATTTTTCCTTTTCCATTTTTCCTTCTTATTTTTCCTTTTTCTTCTCTCCCACTAGGAGATTCATTTATTTCTTCAAATATTTAGTAATTGAATGGAACCATAAGTTTGCATTTTTTTTATTCCACCATAAAAAAAATATTTGACCATAGGATTTATAATCCTCCCTTTTCCAAACTGGTCTATTAGATTATATTTTCCTAACTTAGGATTAGTTAATATTGGGTCCACTAGTACCATTGGGTCCACTTGGCCTAATGGGGCCACCTGTACCAGTCACTATAGTGTGGGGAACACAGGTAGAGGCTAACTGCAACTGACTGCACCTTCATGCATTAATTTATGAGCCTCATAGACCAATCCCTACAATTTAGGAGCTACTGGGAGTGCCGCCACCAACCTCCTTTAGTTGTTGGTAGTTGGTGACTAGTCAAGCTAAGTTATGCTCCAGTTACATTGAGTTAAATGTCCTCTAGTTTAGTCAGCGGTAGACTTGCATAGATGCATGTGGGTAGGTTCCTATTCTCACCTACTTGTCACCCACCACATCGGTTAGACTAGTTTAACTAATTATAACTGCTTGAGAAACTGAATTAGACAACTGGAGTTGATATAGTGAACTCCGATAGTGATTTAGACACTTCTAGTTAGCCATGCAATCATATTGAGTTGGTACATTCGAATCATATCCACATGATTCAAATTATCCTTTATGTAACACGGTTGTATACTGTTGGGATTAATGAAGTTTATACTGTAATTGTTGACATAGATTCGTCGATAGGGGTTCAATGTCTATCGATGCCCTTAACTCAACAATCTCCCTGAGCACTGACCCAGACAGGTTTTACCTTGTCCAACAACACTTGCGGAGCAGATAAGGTTTAAACCAAGATGTTCAAGGGAGAACTGTCGGAACCATGTTTCCACAGTAAGAAGGACATTTTTGCACATCTACTCTGCAACTATTGCAGCATTACTTTAGACATCCAAGCATTGGTTTATTATTGCAGATCCATACCATCAATATTTAGATCACATTAACACATTTGGATTGCAAAAAGATAATTACTTATAAACAGATCAACCACCATAACATGATTTAAAACATGCAAACATCGCATCATTCAGAAAGGAGCATCATACCATGGTATCAATTCATTCACATCACATCAAAGGGAAAAAAGGAAAGAAAAGAGAGATAAGACACAATGTTTCCATCAAAAATTCATCATGTCATATTACTTCTGTATCTAAACACAGGTTCTCAAAATAGTTCCATATTTGCGAAAAAATAGACAAGAGTCTTCCATAGAGAATTCAACATAAGATCAATACATCAATCTCTCATAAGCAAAATTCATATCCAGGATTGACAAAGAGATAGATATGATGCGCTCTCCCAAAGTATCAAAGAGCTATATTTACATTACAATTCTATCTTCTACTTATAGGATTGTGCCTCTTACAACATTGTCCACATAGATCAACTTCCTAACTACTTGGACAAAAAACTACAAAATAATGACAAAAGACTACAAAATTATGAAAAATCTGCCTCGTACGAAATCTTTCGCCTTATGCATCATCTTCAACCTTGCACATCATCCTCGGTGATGTGTAGCTAATATTCCTCAAAACTTCCTACCAACAGGCCCCCGCCACAATCTTATGGCTCGCCCTTGAGCCATGTCAGCTGGAAATAATGTATCCGTTGATCTTAATATTGAAGTCCTCATATTGTTGGGTGACTTCTTTTACTTACTTCTTTACCTTATCATTGATTTCCGTGCATTAAGTAACCTAACACTCCAATGGATGCTCAACAATCCTTAAATTCACATCTCTTCAGCCGTCCTGTACTACTTGAAGTGTAGTAAACTCTTTCAGTAACCACATACCAATGTCTTTAAAATATTAAAGATGTGTTTTCTTCCTCTTCTGACACTCCCACACCTTTGTGAATCACTGCTACAACTCCTTTAATTTCGTTGCTTTTGTTACCTGCACAACTAGAGGCATTGATATAAGTGATGTCCTCAGTGTATCCAACTATACCTCTACTTCCCTCAGCTGCGGGTTGAGATTCTCTAACTGTTCACCCTGGACTGCACTTCCCCAAAATTTTGTCATCGCATCCATAACCACCATAGCCTCTTTCTCCATCTCTTCAAGTTGAGTCGCAAAGTCTTCAATGTCACTCTTGCGCTCCATAAAATTCTATGGCGGTGTGCCTAGGTTTACCAATGCATTCAATTATTTAATGTCATGTTTGAATCCTGTAATCACCTCCCCTAGATTCTGTGCTTTTATCTCAGCATTCATGTCTTTTTTGATATCTAGAAATTCCTGACATGCGAAAGAAATTGCATTTTATAATCGTTCTCTATCGTCCCACAGCTACGCCTTTTCCACATTCAACATGTCTTGATCCTTCTTCAACTCTTTGATATCTTTCTTCACTGCTACTTCTCTTTCCTGTGACTTCAACAGTTGGTCACCGATGATCGACTCTCGGTCAACCAATTCTTGTGTAGCCAACTTCTGCAGTCACAACAATGTACAAAAATGGTCCATGGGGTCCAAAGAGTCTGCAGAGGGACAGGGAAGGCCTTAAATGTGTGATCTACCATGTGTGGTAAAATCAACTATGACAGGAGGCACTACTAAAAATAGTCATATTAATAATTTGAAAGTTTCCTTTATATCTCATGCATTATCCTCAACCTACATGTGAATTTGATGCATGGGAAAAACTATTATAAATAACTTGTTAGAGCCCTAAATTAAAATTTTTTCTAACAATAGCATGAGATGTGCTATCCCCTTGAAATGTTATTATGCATACTCTAGAAAAATCATACAATAGAGCTTTGGAATAAGGTAAATATAAAACAAAGATCAAAACCCATGTACCCATATGACTAAAGTATTCACAAATAATCAATATCAAGTTTCAGCATTGAAACATTGTTGATGTTTTGAGTAATAATGGAGATTATTGAAATTTAAAACTTTAATCCACAATTACAGTGCAGACAAATCTCATAAATAATTAATAAACAAGAATTCAATCCATAAGACACATGATGTACCCTGAGAAAACCCTCAGGTGATCTGAAGGATAAAACCACCAGCAGACAAAATTTGAGTGTGATAGATAATTGGCAGAGAATGATTACAACACAATAGCAGTTTGCTTGATAAGAGAGAATAAGAGAATAAAGGTCATATGGAACATTGTACTAGTCTTACCAAGTGCATAGCAATTTAATAACAATTCAAATTCATTCATACAAAGAAGGTAGTGAATGGTTTCATGCTTTTGTGCATTGGTCACACTATTAACACTATGGACACTATCTCATCTTCAACCTTGTTCCCTTTCTTACTTGCCAAGTTTTGACATCATAATTATCTCCAACATAGAAGATATGCTCCTTCCTTGAATTCTTCGATGTTAACTGCCTCTAACTAAGTTGTTAACCAATTGAATTGAACTGAATGGAACTGCAATTAATTGATTGTAATTGAATGTAACCAAACAAAACTGGATGTAACTAAACAGAACTAAATGTAACTGAACAGAACTAAATGTAACTAAACATAACTAAAAATAAATGAATGTAACAAGTGACTCACCATCAGTTCCATATTCAACTACGAATTTTCATAAATTAAGGAGTATATTCCTTAATTAGATGAACTTGTTTTCCACACGTTTTCCACAACATAGACTTAATTGATGTCTTTGCAATTCGAGTTCACTGGAGGCCTGACATAGGTAATTTGAATTTTACTCTATATCTATACTCATCTCACTTATCATTAATCAATTCTGGATATTCCATGAGTGTTTAATTAATTGAACATCTTTATCATACCATACTCATAAGGACTGTTCGAAACCTATGATCATATGTATTACCCTGGGTCATATAGTCATATTCTAAAGTAAATCACTTTATGGGTAGATGATACCTAAAGGAAACTTGTAGCTCGTCATGACCATTACTAGAGATACATCACATAGTATATCCTCGATACTTAATACAAAATAATTCATGCGTCCTTGATACAACACAAGACCATGAAGTTAATACAACATACGTTCTGGATTTGATATAGCACACATCCATCTCTAGTTAAGGAGAACCATCTCATAGGGCACCATCTATGATAATCATTTGACTTGATATATAAGGTCATGATTTTAATACAACATAAGATCTCAGTACAAGCATCTCTCCTGAATAGGATAGGGTCGTAACTTAATACAACATAACCTCTTTAAATTAATACAACATAAGTTCTATGGATAATATGTGAACCTAATATGACATAGATTCCAAACTTGATACAACCCAAGTATCATGGGAATGACTCCCAAAGATGCACTTTCAAAACTCCCTCTCAGTGAAGTACACATTCTGTGCTCTACTAGGAATTTCTTTCCACATTAAGATTATCTTGAAAGTAACTCAACTTCGTTGCTAATAGTGACCTGTCACAAATTTGCAATCTACGCATCAGTAGCTATGTACTAGAATTCATTTTACATGACCATGAATTCAATGAAGTAAAACTTCATCTCAATGTGTTTTATCATAACATAGATAGGTTTTTTCGAAAATCTTGTCTATTAACACCTAATAATTGTAGGATTAAGTATTTCACCATATTAAGTAGCTTCCCAAGCTACAATACTCCTCATCATGTAGTATTATCCACAAAATTCGTAGGTTTCTTATGCAGTACTCTTTGACATACATCTTAATTCTGTAGTACTAGACACAATACACTTAGCTTTTTTAGTACTAGCCACAATTTACATCGCTTGTCTCAGGATAAAGCAATAGTTGGATAGCACAATCATATAATAGGTCTTTCATGTATCAAATACAATAAAGATCCTATTCTAATGTACCTCAAAGGTACTCAAAGACCAGGTTTGCTCAAGGACCAACTAGCTACTTACACATAGTAATATCATTTGGATCCAATCCAGAATATAGTTTATCTAAACTAGAAACCATGGATTTTAAATTCATTATATACAACATTATAAAACAAATGTGTGATATTTTGCACAAAGAAATTCTCATCTTTTCTTTCACTCTTCAACATTTGTTGAATTCTCGAATCTTCTTCTATCTAGATAAGTTCTCTACAAGCTTGTCATTCTCTATGATGTTCTTCAAGGCTTGGTCACTTTCTCATTGATTCTTCTCTTTATATTGTAGAAACCCAACTACCTCTCTGAGAGGTTTAACTATTCTCTGACAGTCCAAACTATAAGTCTTCTTGAGTGTGAATAGTCTCTGAAACATTGACCATGTGTATGCTCATGTGGATTCTCTCCACAAGGTATTAAAACCCCTAGGTGACTGAGTCATGTACCATGCCTAACTGGTGGGGACTTTATTTGTTAATGTCTGTGAAGACACATCAATACTCCCTCTTCAAATAGAGGAGTTTTATCACTACAACAAATCACCCTTTTTATGTCGGCTTTGGATTTAGGAGGTTTTGCTAAAAG